>JAODAL010005067.1:22500-148123 GCA_025379985.1 Phyllomedusa bahiana
CCAGTAGTTCACACTGCACGGATTTTCTGCCGGATAGTTTTTTACACCAATGGCGTTCCTAAAATCTTAGAATGTGTTCATTCTTCTGCCTTGTTTTGGGGCGGAGGATATGCATGTCAATGGTTGAGGGTGACGGGCGAATCCACAAATCATATAAAAGACGTCAAAGTACCGTCCGGATTCTTAATCAGAGTCCAGCTGGTATTTTCACACTGCCGTGAGGACACAGCCTTAAAGTGGTTGTCTCACTTCAAAGAATAGCTTTCAACATATAGGGAACACTAAGTGAAGACATTTTCCAAATTTATTGCTCTGTTCATCTTTTTTTGTTAAGGAGCTACAAATGATTTTATACCTTCCTGGCTCTTTTTTGGTTCCACCAGGTTGGGCCGACCTGGTACCCCCTTTTTCTCCCTGTGTTTGTTCTATTTGATAGCCCGGGAGTGATGCCAAACCACAGGTCCTTTTGTGTGGTTTTTTCTGAACTTTCAGACAAAATTTCTTAAATTTCCTCTATGTTTTCTTTAGATAAATCTCCCGGGTAGCCCGTTTCAGAAAAACTTCCCAAGCTAATCTAAAATAAAATTTGCAGACTGAAAAACTGGTTTAATTTCACAAAAGTGAATGACAGAGCTTATTTTGCTTTAAATTTCAGGACGGGGGCGAAAAGGAAATGAAGGAAAAGCATTTTTTGAAACTCTAAAGGGGGGAAAAACCCCTTTTTAAACTTCTTTCAGGTTTTTTTTTTCTCCTCCACTTACTTTCTGTCCTTCCATATATTGCCATCTACTTTCCAGCGGGCCCCAAATTGACAATTTTAAACCCCAAAAAGGAAAATTTGGGGTAAGCCCGCTGGTATTGCTTATCTCCTGGTTTGAGAAAAAGATTGGAAATGTTTTTTTGCACAAAACCCTTTTTTTCTTCCCAACTTTTGGAAGGACAGTGGTTGGGTGCTGTTAAAATTTTAGAGTTCTGTGAGATCCTATTGTCATTAGGTGATCTGCCAACAATCTAATGCTTATCGCAAGCAAACATTACCAAAAGAATTTTATTTTTCAGAAATTTAAGGGGGCAACCCCATTTGTCCGCCCCTTTTGGGCCTTTCACCGCCGTGTTTTTCCGCCCGGATTCTACGGTTGGTGTTTCCTTTAAAAAAAAGTTGGTTTAAATTTTACCCCAATTCTAAAATCTTTTTTTAACAAAATAAAATTAAAAAGCTTAAAAAAAAAAAAACCCCATTTTAGTAAGGGAAGTTTTAAAAAAATTTCCCGGGAAACAGCTTTAAAATTTTATGTGTTTGGGATTGTCATTGCAAAGCTGTGAGTTACGCGGGTTTCAAAAAACCAAAGAAAAAAATTTTTAATTGTTTCTGCGTTTAAAGAGGGAAAATGTGAGGGCTGTTCCCCGAGCAAAACACTGCAGAATTTGGTAAAAGTTGGCTCGCTGTATTTCTCCTGGCGTAGTAGTTAAGACCTATAAAATATTCTTTGCTTTTTAATCAAAATTTCCCTTTAAATTTCTCAGAGTAAGAAGTAAATTTTGCAGAGCCCGCGGGGGGAGTCTTTTTTTTCGCATACATCCTTAATGAAAAAAATTGCCCTTTTAAATTTCTAAACGAATCGGTGGGTACCCGTTTTTTCAGAGCCCCTTCCGTTTCTATCTTTTTGAAACATTTTTTTTTTATATTTTTGGGGGCTGCCCTGTAAGGAGTCTTGCCAATACTCCCCGGTGGAACCGGGAAAGAACGAATAAAAAAAATTGGGTCTTTTAAAATGTTTATTACAACAAGGCTTCTTTCCCATAAAGTTTTGTTGCCAGTATTGTTTTGCTTTTTATGGAAAAAAATGACTTCATGGTTTTAAAGCATTTTTGGAACAAAAACTCAGCAGTTTTTTCCCCCCAAAAAAAGTGCCAACGCAGTCAACAATTTATTAGTAACATTGGAGCCCACACTGAGCTGCAATACCGAACACGATCCATGTGTGCCGTTTTTTTTCTAATCCTGGACATCGTCTTTTAATTCTTTGTATATAACTGTTAAGTCTCAAAAATGCCATAAAAAACAATTTAGCTTCACACAAGGCTACAATAAACCCTATGCTATATTCATTGTTGCCTAGTTCAATGACAAGTAATAAATAAGAGGTTATACGGGTTAATTGGCTGTTAAAAGGGTCGTCTGGTTTGTTTTTTTCTTTTTAATCCGTTACCGACAATTGACATATAGGTGCATCCTATTGTCAGTAAGGAGCTATGGAGTGGGTACGCACAGAGCCCGCTCCTTAAAGGGATTGTCTCGCTACAGGGATTGCTTTTTATGTTAAAGATCTTGCAAAAACAAGTCACTTTGCAATATAAGTCCATTAATAGTGTACTACCTATTCCTAGATATCCCCTCTTGTATGGGCTGCATCAGCTCCTCAGGTCGCTATAGCTACAGACCTGTTTGATCTCTCCCGATAGGCTGCCAGCACTGGTTGCTATAGCTACAGTCTAGTAGAAGCCAGTAAACACACCCCTGAATTCATAGTGAAACCAAGAAAACAGGACTGAGGTAAGATAAATCACTGTAGTGAGACAACCCCTTTAAATGGCAGGTGCCAGCTGATTATTACAGCTAACAGCAGAGATCAGAGCCAGCTCTGGTGATCACGGCATCTCAATTAATGAGCGGTGCTGCATGCCATTCCTCCCTTCAATCACCCCTGTCGAGATTGCGGGGTGCAGATCAAGTATCATGGCAGCTGGAAGCCTAATGAAGGCTTTATTAGCCATATTAGCCACATTAACGTTTCTATTACTTCCTGCCCCACAATCTTTTATACACATGAATTCAATAAAGTCTACAAACACTGTTTAGGCCAGTGATTTTCAACCTTTTTTGAGCCGCGGCACACTTTTTACACTTAAAAAATCCCAGGGCACACCACCAACCAAAATGGCACAAAATGACACTAAAACAGTACATATTATACATATAGTGAATAATATCGATTCTAGCCAGAGATGCCCACCCCTGTAGCCAATGTGCCTCCATTGTAGCCAGTGATGCCTCCATTGTAGCCAGTGATGCCCCCCTTGTAGCCAGTGATGCCCCCTTGTAGCCAGTGATGCCCCCTTGTAGCCAGTGTGCCCCATTGTAGCAGTGTGCCCCCTTGTAGCCAGTGTGCCCCCTTGTAGCCAGTGTGCCCCCTTGTAGCCAGTTTGCCCCATTTGTAGCCAGTGTGCCCCTCTTGTAGCCAGTGTGCCCCACTTGTAGCCTGTGTGCCCCCTTGTAGCCAGGATGCCCCCCTTGTAGCCAGGATGCCCCCATTGTAGCCAGTGATGCCCTGTAAGTTATTATAAAATAACAAAAGATTACTCACCTGGGTCCGCGCGTCCCGGTCCGGAGCTGCTCAGCAGTGGGAGCTGCAGAGCGGTTGTAAGCAGCGTGACGTCATCACGCTGCTTACGCTGCACGCAGCTCCCAGGGGTCTCATCGGCGGCAGAGCTGCCAGCCGAGGAGACCCAGCGTCACAGGGGCACGGTGAAAGTCGTGCGCCCCTTGCGACGCTGATACAGGGGAGGAGTCAGGACAGGAACGATCCGTCCCGCCTCCTCCTTGTACCAGCAGCTGCAGGCTCTGCGCAACTGTTATAAAACAGTCACGCAGAGTCAGGGGCGCTCCTCCGGGCAGGCAGGGCGGCCGCAGGCCCCCGGGGTGAGCGGAAGCCTCGGCGCCCGGGTAACTTTCCCGTGGCACATAAGTTAAAATCATGGTTTAGGCCATATTGAACTTAATAAACTTAAAAAAAAAATGAACCAGACCACTGCTTAGATAAAGACTTATTTTGTGTCTTATAAAAATACTGTTATCACAGTCGATGTGTGTGTTCTCTCCATCACAGGTAATCGCCATCGTAGTAGACTATTTTACCGACAGGGAAGTGTTTAAAGATGTGCTGGACGCAGCGGACAAACGGAGGGTCCCAGTCTACATGATCCTAGGAGAGAGTGGAGTCAAGCACTTCTTGGAGATGTGTGAATTCATGCAACTGTCTGGATTTATGCTCAGGGTAATTATTGAGAGAGAATATCCAATAAAATGTGCAAGGGTGGAACCAACCGAAAAAGTCTGTTTTCTGCCGTGCAATTAATGAGTTGGAATATTAAAGGAAAAATCTCTGTTCTCCTGCATCTGATCATCCTTTAAAGGTTTTGTTCTGCAGAAAAAAAACCTAATCAAAAATGGGCCAGGTTGGTTTAAAAAAGAAAAGTGATACTTGCCTACCTTTCCCATGCCACTAAGGGCGCGTTCCCACTGCACAGGACAAATACCGGACAAATATCGGCCGGTTTCCCGGTCCTGTTTTGCGCCCGTCCCCACGGCCACGGCGGGGACGGATTTTCTCCGCGATGAGCGGAGAACAGCCCTCCCCCCTCCCATTGAGAAGCACAGCTTCCGGCGGGAAACCAGCCGGAAGATTGGGCTTCTACAATGTTTTGCCACCGGACCGCCGGCGGCACAACCCGTCCGACGGCAAATCCTGTGCAGTGGGGACTGCTGCACAGGTTTTGCATAGAGCACCATTGTGCTCATTTTCGGCCGGTTTTTCAGGCGGTCTGCAAACCGCAAACCAGCTGAAAAACCGGCCGAAAACCCTTGCCGTGGGGACATGCCCTAATGCTTCAGAACTCCCTGGCGATTTGGTCCTCTTCACTTCCGGGCTCTCGTCCCGACATGCAGAAGAGGCTCATGTTGCATTCACTCACCATGGAGCACGAACCTCTCCTGTGTCCCAGGACAAGAACCCAGAAGTCAAGAGGAGTGGATCCCAGGGGGCTCTAAAGCAGCAGCGGCAGGGATAGGTTGCTAGGTGTCACTTTTTTTTATTACTATTTTTTTTATCCAGCCTGGACCAATTTCTGATTATTTTTTTTCTGCCAACCCCTTTAATTTAATTTGAATGACTCTTAGGGTATGTTCACATGGCGTGTTGCCTCTGTATGAACATACGCTTTTCTGATGCGTCTCTGGGTCCATCAGAATGGACCCAGAGACGCATCTAACAATTAGCAGTGAGTGACCGCTGCTGGGTTTTTGCATCGCGCCTGTCGGGTCCTTCTTGCGGATGCGCCCCAATATTTGCCTGCATTTTCTTGGAGCGCATCCGAAAGTTGCCCCCGACAGGCACGATGCAAACACGCAGCGGTGATCACTCATTTGAACGCCGCTGCGTGTTTGTCTTTGGCGGCAGTGATAAAGTCACTGCTAATTGTTAGATGTGTGTCTGGGTCCGTTCTGATGGACCCAGAGACGCATCAGAAAAGCGGATGTTCATACGGAGGCAAGATGCCATGTGAACATGCCCTTAGGACTCCTTCACACAACATTTATTTTTAAACTGCATAATAAAATTGCATTCAAAAATAATTATTTTCTGGCACCTTTAAAGATGTATTTTTCTGGCACATTTATATTTTTGTGGAAATATTACTTTACAAATTATAGTATTAAAAAAAGAAAAAGGAAGTTTGGATTAAGCCATCAGCTAAATTGTAATGTGATTCATAATGTGAAAAACTGTGTTGCAATTGAACACAGCGGAGCAGATTTATGTCTAAAATTGTGCCAGACTTATCACAGTGGCTCATGTTGTCTTATACATTTGGCACATCGTTAGATTTCTAAACTTTTTAGATCAACGATAAGTTGGCTTGCTTTGCACCAAAATTCTATGCCAGAAATTTGGCATAAAATGTTGCATCATGACCATGCAGCTTTCTAAAAAAGTCACACCCCTTTTCGGATCAGTCTCTTAAAGCCTCTACAACTGATAATAAATGGATCTGTGTCAAAACAAATACACCAAAGTGTACCACTTTTTCTTGCATTTTGCAATACGTTTCTGGTGCAACCACTATAGCAAATGTGCCCCACTGCATTTTTCCACGCAGCATAAAAAACCTATTGTGGTCAAATGTTGCGACCGGCAGTTTTACAATTGAATGCTTTTAATAAATGAAGTTTTACGTGTCAATCTATTCTTAGGCCCAATTTACAAATTTGGGATCTGAAAAGGAATTTTGGTATAATTTCTACAACAAAAAAAATCAAATCTGATGATGAGCAGTCTCTAATGCTTGTAGAGGTTTCAGATGCAGCAGATTTGCAGTGCACATTGTGCAGCGCATATCTGCAGCACTTGACGCTACAATATAAGGATGTGGGGTTTTGGCAATCCCATCCACAGGTCCCGGAAAAATAGCCCACATGGATACCAGAGCTTGTTGTAGATTTTCAATTTCAAGTACGTGCTGTGCTAGCCAGTATGTACCTTCCACAGCATGCACATAGAGGCGCGTGCTATACGCCATGTGAACTTCAGACCTTAAGGTCTGTGGAAACAGGCAAAAATATAAGGGCTCGTCCCCACGGCACAGAGCAAATACCGGTCGGATTATCCGACTGGTATTTGCTCTTTTTTGCGCGTATTTGCTCTTCATATTGAACTGTTCATAATCTGCCCGAAAACCGGACGGAAGAATTAACATGTTCTTTGTTTTTCAGACCGCCGGCAGTCTAAAAAACTCTCCAGCGGAAAATCCATACAGTGGGGACCGCTCTACGGATTTTCCATAGAGGTCCATGATCAAGTTTGTCAGCCGGTTTGCAGACGGCTTTCAAAACTAAAAACCGTCTGCAAAACCGGCTGAAAAATAGTGCAGTGGGAACAAGCCCTAAGGGTTTCAGTGCCTTTTAGATATAAGGCAATTGAGAGCAGTACTAGTATTTCATAAAAGGACTTCAAAATCACTTTATAGTGTCTAAATACTGCCTCCCCCATACAGTGCCCATATAAAACTATGATAAAGACATTTAGAACATTATGTATGAAAGCTGTCTAGGTTTAAGACTATCTTACCCACAGCGACCAATCAGAGCTCCCCTTTCATTACATATAGTGCTCTGGAAAAATGAAAGGGGAGTTCTGATTGGTCGCTATGGACAACAAATAAAGTCTTAGGGGGACATGTAGGAAAACTGTCTCGGTCTAACACTGTCTGTTGCCCATAGCAACCAATCAGAACTCCCCTTTAATTTTTCCAGAGCACTATATGAAATGAAAGGGGCGCTCTGATTGGTAGCTATGGGCAACAAAGTGAATTTTAGACCTAGACCGTTTTCATACATGTGGCCCTTAGTGTCTATGTTCTGTGCAGCGTTCATGTAAGCTATATTGCAGAGAACACAAAAACAAAATAAAACGCATTTGAAATTTGTATTTTTCTTCACCATGTAGAATTTACGAGTCAGGTATGTTACAGGGGTAGGATTCTACTTGACCCCTGGGAAGATCGGAGGCTCCATCACACATAAATACATGATGGTGGATGGTGATAAAGTAGCTTTTGGTTCTTTCAGGTAATTTTTTTTTTTTAATATCTTAACATATGTTTAAACCTCCCTGCAGGGACCTATTATAGATGAAATAAGTAACGGAAATAAAATTTGTTCATTTAAAGGGGTTTTCTCACCACATTGATTGGCTTTTAACAAGTAGGGAAAGGTAATTGAAGACTATTACCAAATACATTGCTGTTCTGATTTTACTTTGTTCAGGAGATAACTTTTAATCTACTGCTAGTGTACACAAGTTTCTCTTGGTTACTGACCACCTCTCTTTGCTCTTTATTATCTGATTGCTCCAGCAGCCCCTCTCCAACCATGGTGAGTGACTCCCTTAGTCTTTTCTCTAGCACAGGAGCTTGTTTATTTAAGTTAGTGGTAAGTTTTAACCCTTAGAGCTCTTGTGCACTACAGATTCTTAACCACCTGCACTTGTGTCACTGTGACAGGAATAGCTAGGAATAGCAAATCTGATGTGCCAATCACAGATGTAGACCCATCCACAGCCTGACCAGGAAGTGTGAGCCTGTAGCATGGTGAGACAACCCTTTTAACGTGACAACACTTTCTTGTGGGCAGTGATGACTGACTATAGGATAATGAAACAGCTAAAGTGCAAATATGGCCAAGAGTAAGACTGAATGGGTTTTCCAGTCCTATAAGGGTTTATTCACACAATGGATTTTAATGAGGATTTCAATGTAGGTTCCTCGTGCACACCGATGGCCAGTGCACATTGTAGTTTACATATAATTAATTCTTTTTAGCGGATCCTCATCAGATCTCACTCAAGTGGGGAAGGGATGCAGGATAGCCCCACTGCAATGGGGTTAAACCACATCAGAATCACGTGAAACCAAGTGAAAATCCTCAGAAATTCAAGGTGACAGGAAACAACATTGGAACCTGTCTCATAGTTAATACGAATAAAATGAAATATTATGAATTTATTTTTTTTTTTTTTTTTAAACTAGGTGTATTTTTTGTTAAGTATGACTACCTTTAGCAAGAGTTAAGGTTAACAGCATTTCAACAGTTATTATGTGTGTATAATATGTAGATTTGTGATGATGTATTTAATAGTAATAATAGTGCCAATTAAAGCCAGTCTTTTCTTAATAGTGTATTAAAAAGGCTATATAAGAATGAATGGCCTGAGCTGCAATGCCAAACACAGTCCATGTAAAACACCAGCTTTATTTATGGAAAATACTTTTTTTCTGTCCTAAAAAATGTCTTAAAGGAGTTTTCCAGCAAACCAAAATTTAAACTTTGAGGTTTCATTTATTTCCCTGTAACATTTTCTGTGCTAACTTGTGCTTTTCATGTGCTGTTGTAGCTTCATTTCTTTGCAGCTGAGAAGCAGCATTTCCTGTTTTAAAGCAGTTTCCCTTTACCCTGTAAAACTACAAACCCCATAATCCTTTGCTAAACTTTATCTATCTTCCACTCTCCTCAGGCTCAGTACATATCTCTTTACTCCCTTATGTTGAAAGCCTTGAGAGGCAGTGCCAAAGATATGTAGCTTTACATGCTGTCATAAAAAAGCCAAACCCAATTTGGTCACCTGATCTCCTGGACTCGACAAAGGTCTATTTCCTGTGTGTGGAGACAGACAGAAGTCATGAGCTTTCTATCATCAAACAACTGATGTGGAACTGTAGGAAGTGCACAAAACAATTTAATGAAAGTACTTTACAAAACTGCTGAATTGTGAGAGAGGTTTTATTCAGAAAATATATATATTTTTTATTGGACAATCCTTTTGCAGGGAAATTTACCTTATGGTAAAACCCTTTTACAGGTCGCTCTCTGCTCGCTGTGAGTCCAGAGGTGTGAGAATGAGGAGGACGTCACTTGTGGATGTCCTCTCCATTCACTTCTTTGGGAGCTCCAGAATATTGACAAGGACACTCTTTCGGCTATATTCGAGAGCTCCCATAGAAGTAAATAAAAGGACATCTGCAGGCACCACCCTCCTCATTCACATGCACAGTTGGCTTGCAGCTAGCTTTGAGCAACCAGTGCAGGGGATTTTACGTTGTGGTAAAACCCCTTTAAGGATAGTGATGTATGTGAACTTTATACTATTATTGGTAGCTGCATTGGGTACAGTATTGATAAAGTAATGAAAACAAGTT
The DNA here is from genome assembly GCA_025379985.1 of Phyllomedusa bahiana. Taxonomy (NCBI): domain Eukaryota; kingdom Metazoa; phylum Chordata; class Amphibia; order Anura; family Hylidae; genus Phyllomedusa; species Phyllomedusa bahiana. Next base: position 32,032 of record JAODAL010005067.1, read on the forward strand.
ATTAAATACCGTTCATGGGTTTAGCAGACTTCACATTACATTACCACAGAGGATAAAGATGAATACACTTTCATTTTTTAAAGAATTCTGGAGTCTAATGATATTTTTTCATACTCTGGAGCCAATTGCTTTGATAATAATCTTTAAATGTAATTGTTTTGCTCCACTTTTTTTTTAGTTTGTGGATCAGTCCTTGCAAATCTCAATCTACATGACCAGTAAATTTATTGGGAACAGGAAAGTGGTATCAGATTAACTATAGATGGGTTGTTTTACGGAAAGCTTTAGAACCTCCACCTAGAAAATGCGCTGGTTGCATTGCTACCACTCGAAGTCTATGAGCTCTGGCACTCTCTATTGAAACTCATGTATCAAACCTTTAGACATGTTAGACCAACCTTTATTGGTGGAACAAACTCTTTAAGATTACATGGCATTATTCCATTACTTTATATTCTAATCTTGTACTATGCATTGCAGCTTAACGTGGTCTTCCTTAAGAGTGGATCGTAGCATTATGACGTTGCTGTCAGGACAATATGCTGAACCTTTTGACATTGAATTTCGTGAACTCTACGCAGTATCAGAGGAAGTAAATCTGTACAAAGACCTGGGTTTCCCAGATACACGACCAAGCCCCAGGCTGGGAGCAATATCACGTTCTTCCACTGTTGCTCGCAAACTCATCAATCCTAAATACTCATTAGTAGTAGGAAGAAGCCCAGCGCCAGGAGAAATGTTAAGGTATGGGTCGCCAAAGCCACCAGCTTCTGGAAATGAGGAGGAAAGTGAAGGGGAAAAAAGAATGGCAAAATTCCTTGAAGATCTAATAACTATAGAGCAGGAATTGCCAGAAAAGGTTAATTTAGACAATCTTCCAAAAGTGGCTGTCATGACAAATAAACAGACTGCCAAAACTACAGAAGACAATCGGACAAATAAATCACCCAAAAAATCAAGCTTTAGATTTTTCAAAAAAGCACCGGCAAATGCTCAGGAAAAGGAAGTTGACGGAGGCTTTGTGTTATTAAATAAACCAAATAAACCAAAACTTGATCTTAGTCGAACCCAAAGCTTTAGGAGTGAGCAAGATCTGAGAGCTTCAGGTAAGATACCCGTACTTTGTCATTTATTTGTAAATTTGAAATTTCAATGAAATATTGTACACGTTGTGGGGAACATCCATGTCTGTGTTCCATATCTCCAAGTTGGAAAACAAGTGTCAAAAGCCTTGGAGACCAGTGCATACATGGTAGCACATCAGAGAGGAACAGCTTCAGTGAGATCTGCTACTGTGCATGTGCTGGTCTCCGAAGCTCCTGGCACTTGTTTCCTGACTCGAGGTGAGTAACGAGGTCATTCTGGCTTCATGGTCCTTGAAGAAGAACATGGTTGAAGATTTCCAGTTGAATACCCAGTGAAGGTCCTTTGATGATAGATCAAGAATTTTCAAGATAAATGCTTGTAAAGATTTTCCCTGCTCAAAGTGTCGTCATGTGGCAACCGATAACGGAGAAAGTTGAGTGGCCCAATATGCTGCGACGTTTCGGATCGCTTCACTCTTTCTCAAGCCATAGGCACTGTAATCAGAGGGGGTGGTTCCCGGATAGTGCATGGCTATTAGAAACAGCTGACACCCATCGCTAGCAACAGGGATAAGAGCTGTTTAATCCTTTCAGACACCGCACCATTCCTCTCCCAGATCGGCTGCCTCACGGCGAGATCATGGTTGCTATGACAGCCAAAAGCCTAATGAAGGCTTCCGTAGCTAAGTGGCTCCTATTACTTCCTGCAATTTTCAGGAAGTGAATGCGCCATAATGAAAGCGCCATCTTGGTGAGTACACCCCTCCATTTTTGTAAATATTGTATTATATCTTTCATGGGACAACACTGAAAATAAGACACTGAAACAATGTAAAGTAGTCACTGTACAGCTTGTATTACAGTGTAAATTTGGTGTGCCCTCAAAATAACTCAACACACAGCCATCAATGTCTAAACCGCTGGCAACAATAGTGAAAATGAACAAATTGTGCCCAAAGTGTCAATATTTTGTGTGGCCACCATTGTTTTCCAGCACTGCCTTAACTCTCTTGGCCATGGAGTTCACTGGAGCTGTTGGATGTTATAGACCTTGCGCTGCTCCACCTTCCGTTTAAGGATGCCCCACAGATGCTCAATAGGATTTAGGTCTGGAGACATGCTTGTCCAGTCCAGCATTTTTACCCTCAATTTCTTTAGCAAGACAGCAAGGTCATCTTGGAGGTATGATTGTAGTCATTATCATGTTGGGACATTTCCCTGCTCTTCAGTTTCTGAAGGGAGGGGATGATGCTCTGCATCAGTATGTCACAGTACATGTTGGTATTCATGGTTCCCTCAGTGAACTGTAGTTCCCCACAGCCGGCACCACTTATGCAGCCACAAACCATGACACTCCCACCACCATGCTTGATTGTAGGCAAGACACACTTATCTTTGTACTCCTCACCTGGTTGCCGTCACACATGCTTGACACCATCTGAACTAAATAAGTTTATCTTGGTTTCATCAGGCAACAGGACATGGTTCCAGTAATCTGTGCCCTTAGTCTGCTTATCTTCAGCAAACTGTTTGCACCCTTTCTTTTGCATCATCTTTAGAAGAGGCTTCCATCTGGGGTGACAGTCATGCAGACCAATTTGATGCAGTGTATGGCGTATGTTCTGAGCACTGACAGGCTGACCCACCAGCCCTTTACCCTCTGCAGCAATGCTGGCAGCACTCATATGTCTTGGAAAGACATTCTCTGGATAGGGTGCTGAGTACGAGCACTATTCTTCTTTAGTTGATTATGGCAAGGCTTGTTCTGAGAGGAACCTGTCTTGTTAAACCACTGTATGGTCTTGGCCACATACTGCAGCTCAGTTTCCGGGTGTTGGCAATCTTCTTATAGCCTAGGCCATCTTTGTGTAGAGCAACAATTCTTTTTTTCAGATCCTCAGTTCTTTGCCATAAGATGCCATTTGGAACTTCCAGTGACCAGTATGAGAGAGCGATAACCCCAAATTAAACACACCTGCTTCCCATTCACACCTGAAATCTTGTAACACTAACAAGTCATAAGACAATGTGGAGGGAAAATGGCAAATTGGGCACAATTTATCCATTTTAACTTAGGAGTGTATTCACTTTTGTGGAATGCTGTATACGTAATGCAGAACAGTATACAAGCGATTATGTCCCCTAGTGGTCAAGTACCCTGGTAGGATTACATGTAAAAGTGAAAAAAAGAAAATTTGAACTTTTAATATTTTTTATATTTTTTAAACAAAACTGTGGCTTTTTTTAATCATATTACACTCCAAAAAATTGTGACTAAAAAATTATCAAAAAGATTCATGTATCCTAAAATAGTACCAATAAAAAGTACACTTTGGTCCACAAAGTCCATTGATTGAAAGACAAAAAAAAATATTGATTGCAGATGTGGCACTGCATTACAAATTCTCCAAAAAATGACATTGTTTTAAAAGTACTAAAACATAACAAAAACGCTACAAATTTGGTATCATTGGAATTGTAGCCTCCCGCAGAATATAGATGGCATGTCCTTTATCCTGAACAGTGAACTCCATAAATGCGAAAACCCTACAAAAATATTGCAATTGTGGTTTTTTTCACGTTTTACCCCACATAGAATTTTTTTAGGGATTACCCATGACATAACGTGGTACGATCAATAGCACTTTTAAAAAGTACATCTTGTCCCGCAAAAACAAGCCCTCCTACAAATATGTAGACACAAAGATAAAAAGTTATGGCTCTCAGGAGGCGCGGAGAGAAAAACTAAAACCCCAAAAATTGCTGCGTCATTAAGGTGTTAAGGACATAGATAAATCTGTAAGTAGGAAAAATTAAGGCATGCCCCTTCACATGCTGGGTTACAGAAATACTTTCACCAAAGAAATTTGCTTCTAGACAGTACTTGTCCTAAAATACTAGTACTTGACTACACATAAGTAATATTTTTTTTGCTTTACTCTCAACAGGTAACATCAGTCCAGTCTCAACTAAGAGCGAGAAACCAAAGCAAGACAAATGCCTGATATCCTGAATCATGGGAGTGTGTGTATATATATATATATATATATTTATTGAAGATAGGAAAGTAATAGTAAAGAGCAGTTCTCCCGTCAAATACAGTCTCAGGAATTGTACAAAAGTAGTACAGTATTTCTCATTTTGAGCCCAGCATGTTGCCAGGTGTACCAGAGAGTTCAGTAGACTATTTTATTCATTACAACCACTGAACCCTTGAGAAACATACTGGCAAAATGACATGGCAAACATAACAGATATTGCCAAACTTTTATCTCCCGATTCTGGTACATATAAGTCCCGCCCCACCCCCAATCCATATGGGGACACCCCAGAAACACCCTTTTGGGGGCAGAGCTTGCACAAACCAATTCTTTTTTTAGTTCCCTGAAGGAAACATGAGGGTTGGCAAAATAAGGCAGACAAGAAAAGGAGAGACCGCGCTTCAATATCCAATAGCTGTAAATTATCTTCAGGATTTGTTTTGTTTTTAAAGGATCATGAGAAGCCTAAAATATATCTGACTACAGTACACAACAGAATATATATAATATATATATATATATATATATATATATTTTATATATACTATATATATATATATATAGAGAGGAGAGTAGAGATACATAGGGCGACATGTATGAACGGGGCTGCACCAGTTTTCTGATGTACTTTGAGCAAAAAAGAATGTATAAACAGGCGCACGGCAAACTTTGGCGCAACAAGTGTCCTTGTAATGCGCCAAAGACACATTTTAGTGTGCTCAATATTTTGGGTGTTCTGGGGACATTCATAGGATTAGACACATTTATGAATCTTTGACGCCAAATTTAGGCGTATTACAGTTAGAACAGTCAGACCAGGGTAAAGGTGGTGCCTGAGCCTGACTTGTGGTATTGTCTACACTGCCCTGTATGTATGACCTGCAGAATAACAGCCAGACCAGGGTAAAGGTGGGGCCTGAGCCAGACTTGTGGTATTGGTTCTACACTGCCCTGTATGTATGACCTGCAGAAGAACAGCCAGACCAGGGTAAAGGTGGTGCCTGAGCCAGGCTTGTGGTATTGGCTCTACAATGCCCTGTATGTATGACCTGCAGAAGAACAGCCAGACCAGGGTAAAGGTGGTGCCTGAGCCAGACTTGTGGTATTAGCTCTACACTGCCCTGTATGTATGACCTGCAGAAGAACAGCAAGTCCAGGGTAAAGGTGGTGCCTTGAGCCAGACTTGTGGTATATGGCTTACACTGCCCTGTATGTATGACCTGCAGAAGAACAGCCAGACCAGGGTAAAGGTGGTGCCTGAGCCAGACTTGTCATATTGGCCTACACTGCCCTGTAGTATGACCTGAAGAAGAACAGCCCGACCAGGGTAAAGGTGGTGCCTGAGCCAGACTTGTGGTATGGCTCACCACTGCCCTGTATGTATGACCTGCAGAAGAACAGCCAGACCAGGGTAAAGGTGGTGCCTGAGCCAGACTTGTGGTATTGGCTCTACACTGCGTCTGTATGTATGACCTGCAGAAGAACAGCCAGACCAGGGTAAAGGTGGTGCCTGAGCCAGACTTGTGGTATTGGCTCTACACTGCGCCTGTACGTATTACCTGCAGAAGAACAGCCAGTCCAGGATAAAGGTGGTGCCTGAGCCAGACTTGTGGTATTGGTTCTACACTGCCCTGTATGTATGACCTGCAGAAGAACAGCTTCATACATTCTGCCGCATTCAAAACTGCCTGAAAGTGATTTAGAACTGGCCGATCAGCGCCAATGTTCATACATGTCGCCCATAGTATCATTAGGAGGGGTGATTTTTATTCTTGCCACATTCCCATAATAGTTTACATTACAAATTTGAGATCAAAATGGAACGGAGCCCGCGGGTCGGTGCTCTTGGTGTTTTTTAGTTTTACTTAATAAATATGCATTTTCGGGTAGCACAGTTTTTGAGACCACCTTGCTTGGTGTTTACATACAGCGTAACCACCTACAATTTCACCCGCCAAACACATTACACCAGTGTGTGCCGTTTTTTAATATAGTTTAAGTGCACTCAACCAGGCATTTTAGTATAGTTAGAGCGACAGACTGATGTGTTCCAGCCAAATATTGTCATAGATGTCAGGTGGTTTCTCAGCTTGAATGAATATATATATATATATAATATATATATATATATATAAAATATATATATAATTTTACACACAGGTTTGAGGGAAACACATGGAACATCTTGAAGACCGTGGAGTGTTCAATGCCCGAGTGGGTCAGATTCAACATGGATTCATATTTGCTCTGAATATCACTTGAAAGGTTTTCTCATTTGAACAATCCCTACTTGTTAGTTTGGATTCCTGGACAATAAACTGAACAGAAAGTTTTCTCTTGTTGGAACCTCAAGCAATCATCTCTACTATGTGGGGAAATCTGTCAATAATTATTCAGTTTCCCTATAGCGCCACCATAAGGGAAATTAAGCGTTACACTCTGGCCAAAAGGATCCTGAACGAAGACACTTCTAAGTTTATAGATTGGGTCCTAATAGGGCATATAACAGTTGATTTTTTTTTTAAACGGAAAAATCTCATTAAAGGTGTTTTCATACTACAAAGACCAGATTTCAACAAGTAGGGACAGGTAATTGAAGACATTTTCCAAATACATTAGTTTTTTATTTAACTTTGTTCATGAGATTTTAACTGCTCTGAGTGCACACAAGTTCCTATGGTTACCCATCTATATGTCGCTTCCTGATTAGACAAAGCAGGGAGTGATGTCACCATGCTCTGGGAGAAGACTCATTATCTCTAACAAGATTAGCTTTTGTTTACATAAGTAATTGTTTTAACTCCTCAGAGCACTTTGTTTATATAGATCAAATCTCCTGCACTTGTGTCTTTGTAATATCTCAGCTAGTTATAGAGAAGCTTAATATGCTACTCACTGCTATAGAAACACCCACAGCCTGGCGAAGCAGAGAGGATGAAAAGCTGCCTGTCACTCAGGGAAACAAGATGGTGACAAAAGCCCTTTAAGTAGATATAAGGGTCAGACAGTCTGGTAGTTACATATGTATCCATGGTTGTACAAGTTTGCCAGTGATAGCACTGTTTCACCAGCAAAAGAACGCATCCACACTTTCATCCACATGCAGCTGATGAAAAACAAAAATAAATTGCACTTACATTTGTGTAGTTAATAAGAACACTCCTGAATACAAAATCTGTAACAAGGGATTCCCAACATAACCAGGGCCTAGGTGCACATGCAACCTCTGCACTCTTTACTACTAGGTCCGTATCAACACTCCATAAGAAAAAATACCTTTCTACTAATATTTCGGGCAATATGTATGATTTTTGGTGTTAAGATGGCAATTTTTATGCGCATTATATTAGTATACAATGCGCATGATTTATGAACCCGCTCTACTGCGGGTCATAAATCAGGTGTATTCTAGTGCATAAACGTCAATTCTGGATCAGGTAAACCACTTTGAAAGTGGTTTACCTGTTCCAGCAGTAATGCACCTGGAATTGCCGTAATGAAGCTATAAATCTATAGCTACGTACAGTTCTATGCGCCCCACCTCCCGCATGCCCCCCCGAAATCAGGCGCATTACAGAGTGCCGCGAACGGTGCTGCGCTAGATGTCAGGCTAAAAGACGGCAGACTTCTGGGGTAGCCCCGTTCACACATGTCGCCCTTAGTGTCTGCAGGCATCTAGGTGACATAACAGTACAATCTTCAGAAATCAACCATATTGAACCACAGAAGGGATAAATTGCAATACTTGTGCTGTTCACCAGAAAATTTAGTTCAGTAATGTTAAATTCATGACAATCACTTTGATGCACATGTACCCCCCCTAAGGGGTATATGAGCTCTTTTGTTCTCTTTTCTATATACCTTTTTTTAGCTTTGATTTTCTGACAGAAGCAGTTGGACATTTTCATTAGTGGCCAATTAAATATTTGTGGTTACAGTTATGTAAATATAAAGCTACTTGATATGGACAATGATAAAAGCCTTCCCTTCTAAGGAACATGTAAATGCTTACCTTCCATAGATGCTCTTGACCAGGACTCTGATTTAGTTGTCATGTTGTTCGTTCTGCACTTTTACTAATTATTTTCTTTATTTTTTTAATTGCTGCTGCAAGCCCTGTAATTCTTACAGAAACAGGGCTATTTGTACAGTAACCAAAGTAAAATCTTACAATGTTTACAAGTGTTCAGTTACGATGAATTCCTCTTCCAAGAAAACAGTAATCATCATGGAATAATTTGGGTTGGATAATAAAGGACATATGCTCTATAGGCTCCTCTTGACCGGACAGAACCTACAAAAGTGCTCTTTTGGCTCCTGTTATGTGGGAGATATTGGATTTGCCATATGAAATAGTATAGCAGTTTGCACTATTCCATACAGTGGCAGTAGTAAAAGAAAAGGTATACCATGCTATATTCATCCATCACAGATAACTATAAAAGGTATACATCGGGGGATGGGGGGGAGAATCCCTCAAGATGTTCCTCAGATGGACACTGGGTCTTACTGTGAAAATAAATGATGTAGAGAAATATAAATCACTGAAAAAAATAAAAGAAACATAATGTACAATAAACTGCTGTTCTAGGCAAGTCCCTATTGTACTTAAATGGTAACCACCATGTTGGTGAGGGTAGTACACCCAAAACAGAGAAGGAAAAGTCTTACGAGTCTGGATTGAAGCATCTGATCAGAAGATTTCTATTATTAGAATTTGATTGCTTTCATCAAAACTCCAAGATATTGTATATATGGTTATGACTTACAATGGACCTCGCAATCCTAAGGATCCATGAACATGACAGAACCCTGTATGGTGACACACAGAATCTTTATACCTCCATACTATAGATCTGCGGACCTTGTGTGCCAACACATGATGCCTATATGAAGCACGATTTCCTCCAATATTTCTAGGTACAAATACTGCCATAACCTGACCTATGTTAGAAGATGCAACACATTTTACATATGGATCTATGGGGCAAAAACTTCACGTGACTCCAATTTAATATGGAGGAACACAGAAGGTGCAGTATGGGCCCATCTAAGTGCTATATTATGTATCTATAGGGCATAGATGTGTATTATGGCCATTTTAGCAGAATTGGGAGGTCTATTGTCTCTTTTTGTAGGCAAAAACTAAAATGTTTCCCAAAAAAATAAGGAAAATACTCCCAAATAAAGTTTTTGAAGAATTTCCCTTGCTTCCTGATCATATAGGAATATATCTGAACTATTTTATAGATTGATCATGTACGTTAACTGGCAGCTCGAAGCTGGATAAGTTAGTGATTCTATAGTTGACAATAAGAATGTTCTAAATGATGTATATAATAAAATCCTTCACTGCTGCGGGCACCAAATGGATAAGACAAGAAAACATTGCTAATCACTGTATTATACGTCCATGTCCAGCTCTGTTTTGGTGCCATTACAATCTGTATGAGCTTTTTTTTATTTTAGGTCTTGTTTCTTTCTTTGATCATTCAGAAAGATTGTAGATATTTGTGTGTATTGTCCAATGTAAACTTTTTATGTTAATATTAAACATCTAATACATTTTGGTCTCGTGTGCTTTCAGTATAATAAAAATGAAGCTTCTTCTGTCGGTGTTCATATTAATATCGTCATTGATCTAGCCCAGGGCAGACGATGGAAGCAGTGGTCTGGATTTTTATAGTTGTCTAAATCATTTTGGTATAACAGTAGATTAGGATGGATTTTTCTTCCCGATATTTGGATGCTGTAACTTTTTTATTTGGAATGTGTCATAAAGACATTATGGAATGTGTCATCAAAAAATGACACAAAAATGATTTTACTCATGTTTTTATGTTAAACACATTTTTTAAGAATTTTTGGTTATTTTTTTTTAATTTTCCATATCACATTTAATATTTTTAAAAACTTCTTAAGTCCTGCAGTTTGGCCACTAGGTATTATGATAGTCTGACACTTCCTGTTCTGTAGAGAGAGATTTGAAGTACATAGAAAGTAGTGTTGCAAAAGCCAGCTCACCTTTGCATGAACAAATGAATGTGGAGGTGCGCTCCAAAATGATAGTGAGTCAGCACCAATCAAAATAAGAAGATGGAAACTTTATTAATTCTTTACATTAGGTGAGTAATAGAAGGCTGACACGTTTCGGGTTAGTAGCACCTTTAATCGTAGTTCAATAAAAGTGAATTTGTGCAACAGTTAAATGCAATTCACTGCACCAATTGGATGACAGCATGTAGTTACGTCCTAAGCCTGGGACCAGGTCTGGTCAGGTCTGGTGGCGCATGTGCAAGCGGCTGCCACTCCACTAAAGAATTAAGGGAGAACCAAGGCTGTGACCGGAAGAAGGCATATTTTTGGACTTACAACATTGACATTGTACATTCTACAGCCATACTACCCAGTTAGTGTTGACTACATCTTCTAATTATATGGGTGCAGAATCTGCATGCTGGAACATGTAGTGCCTTGTCAGCTGCTATGGGTGGGACTACAAGTACCAGCATGGCACACAAGCTATCCTTCAAAATTCAGCACTGGAGCTGCGATAAACTGAGCCTATATATATATATATATATATATATAAATATATATATACACTCACCGGCCACTTTATTAGGTACACCTGTCCAACTGCTCGTTAACACTTAATTTCTAATCAGCCAATCACATGGCGGCAACTCAGTGCATTTAGGCATGTAGACATGGTCAAGACAATCTCCTGCAGTTCAAACCGAGCATCATATGGGGAAGAAAGGTGATTTGAGTGCCTTTGAACGTGGCATGGTTGTTGGTGCCAGAAGGGCTGGTCTGAGTATTTCAGAAACTGCTGATCTCCTGGGATTTTCACGCACAACCATCTCTAGGGTTTACAGAGAATGGTCCGAAAAAGAAAAACATCCAGTGAGCGGCAGTCCTGTGGGCGGAAATGCCTTGTTGATGCCAGAGGTCAAAGGAGAATGGGCAGACTGGTCAAAGCTGATAGAAAGGCAACAGTGACTCAAATAGCCACCCGTTACAACCAAGGTAGGCAGAAGAGCATCTCTGAACGCACAGTACGGCGAACTTTGAGGCAGATGGGCTACAGCAGCAGAAGACCACACCGGGTGCCACTCCTTTCAGCTAAGAACAGGAAACTGAGGCTCCAATTTGCCCAAGCTCATCGAAATTGGACAGTAGAAGATTGGAAAAACGTTGCCTGGTCTAATGAGTCTCGATTTCTGCTGCGACATTCGGATGGTAGGGTCAGAATTTTGGGCGTCAACAACATGAAAGCATGGATCCATCCTGCCTTGTATCAACGTTTTCAGGCTGGTGGTGGTGGTGTCATGGTGTGGGGAATATTTTCTTGGCACTCTTTGGGCCCCTTGGTACCAATTGGCATCGTTGCAACACCTTGTTGAATCTATGCCACGAAGAATTGAGGCAGTTCTGAAGGCAAAAGGGGGTCCAACCCGTTACTAGCATGGTGTACCTAATAAAGTGGCCGGTGAGTGTATATATATATATATACACACACACACAGTGTCGGACTAGGGTGCCTAGGGCCCACCAGAGGAGTTTATTTTAGGGCCCCACTTTGCTTCACTGCCTCCGCCACCTGTGCGGTGTCCCGCTTGCGGCGCACAGTCTCGCTTCAACGTATACAGACCTATGTGTCGACATCATAACACTAATCTCTAATCAAGATGTAGCGCTGGGGCTTCTGAGTCTCCCTCACCTAATTGCAGCAGGACACCGGTGGTGAACATAGAAGGTCTAAGGATATATGTCCCTCCCGGACCCTGAATGATACATTTCATATAAAAATATATCAAAAGCTATAACACAAAGTACTGAGCATAAAACCTCTAAATAATGGTCCTACAGGTACCAAATAACATCGCTACATAAAACCAGAAACCCAAGGCTAAAATTACCAATAATTAAGACCAAATACTGACACATAATGACCACATATCACCACCACATAGTGACTGAATAATACCATCACACCATGAACAGATATCTCCCCCACATCGTGACTTAATACTATTGCTACACAATGACCACATATCACCACCAAATAGAGTCTTCAAAATACCACACCACCAGGACCACGTATCACCACCACATAGTGACTGAATAATAAAACAACATTACATCTCACACCACATAGTGACTGAATAATACCACCACACCATGAACACATATCACCACCACAGAGTGACTCAATAATACTACATCATGACCACATATCACTACCACATACCGTATTTTTCGGACTATAAGGCGCACCGGATTATAAGGCGCATTATCAATGAGCGCCTGTTAAGTCTTCTTGGTTCATATATAAGGCGCACTGGATTATAAGGCGCGGCACATTAAATGAAACAAAGCTCAGACCGCAAGCCAAGCTTCATTCGACACTTTCACAATAACTCTCAACTTGTAAAGTTGTAACAAAAGTCAATACATGTACATATTTCTGTGCCGTATCGCAAAATACGTGTCACACTTAGTGAAGCTTATTTGCAACTGATTTTCAACTGATTTCGGAACGTATTTACGTCGGAAATCCGACGTGAATCAGTTCTGAAATCAGCCGTGTGAACATAGCCTTAGGCCGTGTTCACATGGCTTATTCCCGACGGATTTGTGAGCCGGATTGCGCTCACAAATCCGGCGTGAATAAGGGGCGGGGCTGGAGCACGGCGGGGGCGCCGCTCCCCCGCCCCATAGACAATGCATTATCTACGGCGCGTACGCGCCGTAAAATAATGTGCATGTCACTTTCTCCCCCCACGGCGGATTCGCCGAGCGGGAAGGCGCGACGGAACCCACTGTTCTTTATGAGAGCTGTGGTTTACCTAAATGACTCCGACGGTTGGGCGCCGTACGGCCGCGAAAATCCGGCGCGGTGTACGGTGCAAATCCGCGCCGAAATAAGCCGTGTGAACACGGCCTTAGTTACACTTATTTGCAACTGATTTGTAACTGATTTCGGAACGTATTTACGATCGGAAATCAGTTACAAATCAGTTACAAATAAGTCACTAAATTAGCTGTAAATACGTTCTGAACAAAACCCAAGTGAAGAATTGATTCATATATAAGGCGCATCGGACTATAAGGCGTACTTTCGATTTCTGAGAAAATCATAGGCTTTTATGTGCGCCTTATAGTCCGAAAAATACGGTAGTGACTCAATAACACCACAACATTATGACCACAGATCCACACCACATAGTGACTGGATAATACCACAACCCCATGACCAAATATCCCCACCACATATCACCACTATATAGAGATTGAATAATACCACAACACCATGAACACATATCACCACTATATAGAGATTGAATAATGCCACAACACCATGACCACATATCACCACTATATAGAGACTGAATAATACCACAACACCATGACCACATATCACCACTATATAGAGACTGAATAATACCAAAACACCATGACCACATATCACCACTATTGATTTGGACACAAATATCTTAGAATCCTCAATTTTCCAACAACTCCTTACTTATAAGTATATAAGTCCCCACAGTTAGGTAAGTGTATAGGTCCCCTCAGACAGGAAGCTATATAGGTCCCCTCAGTTAGGTAGCTCTTCAGCTCCCCTCATCAGATAGGAATCTCTATAGGTCCCCTCAGTTAGGAAGGTACACTGTATATATGGGCCCCTCAGGTAGGCAGGTACATATATAGAGCCCTCAGTTAGGCAGGTATATATATGGGCCCCTCAGGAAGGTATATATATGGTCACCTCAGGCAGGTATATATATTTTATATGGGCCCCTCTAGCAGGTATATATATGGGACTCTCAGGCAGATATAGATATATATGGGCCTCTCAGGCAGGTGTGTATATACACACACACACCTGCCTAACTGAGGGGCCCATACAAATCTATATCTCCCTGAGGGCCCCCAAGTGTTACTATCTAAGTAAGAGGGGGGGGGGGCAGGGGCATATATATATATACTCTTGTATATATATGTGTGTGTGTGTATATATATATATATATATATATATTTATGTGTTTATATATATATATTTATATCTGCCTGAGGGGCCCATATATATCTATATCTCCCTGAGGGCCCCCCCCCTTTACCTAGATAGAACCGCTGGGTGGGAGCCCTACTCTAGAAGTTAGGGGGGCTTCTTGGTGCTGAGAGGGGGCCCGCGCTGTCTATATTTAAAAAAGCTGCCGGCACTGCTTTTACAAAGGGAGCGGGACTTTCTGGTGGAGAGAGGGGCCGTGCTGCGCTTCCCAGCGGCGCTCTATACATTCACACTTACATACTTTCATGTCCTGCACCGCTGGGAACGGATGGTCGAGCTCCTGCTGTCTCTCTGCAGCGGGCGGGACAGTTAGAATCCTTGAAGCCCCGCCCACCGGGGCGGAGCAACAGTGGTGTATTGAGCAGCTCTGTGATTAAGCCCCACCCCGTTGGGTGGGGCTTCCCGGATTCTAACTGTCCCGCCCGCAGCAGAGAGACAGCAGGAGCTCGGCCATTCCGTTCCCAGCGGTGCAGGACATGTAAGTATGTAAGTGTGAATGTATAGAGCGCCGCTGGGAAGTGCAGCACGGCCCCTCTCTCCACCAGAAAGTCCCGCTCCCTTTGTAAAAGCAGTGCCGGCAGCGCAGACCCCTGTCCTGTGTGGGGGCCCGCGGCTGTCACCTGTGTGGGGCTGGGGGTCCACTGGAGAATTCTCCTGTGCTCCGGTGGGCCAGTCCGACCCTACACACACACATATAGTCCAAAACAAAGTAATGCAGCACAAACCTGAAAATCCTAATTGTATGTATTGGAAGTGCATGTTCCGGAAGGTCAAATTTCCACAAACTTTATTCACCCATGTCCATCCAGCAGCGTTTCAGCTCCTCAATGGAGCCTTTCTCAATATATATATATTATATATATGTATTATATATAGGGAGAGACTCAGTGTAACTGCAAGTCAATCACGTTTTTGTGAAATCAATTTGTCCAGTTATGAATCAACACTGATTGTAAATCATTTTCTCCTGCTGAACAGACAACAGTTAAAATTATTAGCAAGACAACCCCTATAAAGGAGTGGTTCTGCAGGTGGTGACTACAGACCACTTCTCTCTTCTCATCCTCTTTGGCTGTTGCTTTGGTCACTTTTCAATTGCTCTCACCCCTAGAGGGAGCATGAGGCGGTGTCTACAACCCACAGAAGTTGCTCAGGGAGTGCAGCTCATCCAGGATGGCACATCAATGCGAGCTGTGGCAAGATGGTTAGCTGTGTCAGTCAGCACAATATCCACAGCATGGAACAAATGCCAGGAGACAGACCAGTACATCAGGAGACATGGAGGGTAACAACCCAGCAGCAGGACCGCTACCTCCTCCTTTGTGCAGGGAGGAAAAGGAGGAGCAGTGCAAGAGCCCTGAAAAATGACCTCCAGCAGACCACTGATATCCATGTGTCTGCTCAAATTGTCAGGAACAGACTCCATGAGGGTGGTATCAGGGCCCAATGTCCACAAGTCAGTGTTGTGCTTAAAGCCCAACACCGTGTAGACACCGTGGAGAAGGTTCTGCAACATCCTCCAGCATGACCGTTTGGCAGTGGATTAGTAATGGTGTGGGGAGGCATTTCTTTGGAGGGCTGCACAGCTCTCCATGTGCTAGCCAGAGGTACCCTGGCTGCCATTAGGATGAGATCCTCAGACCTATTGTGAGACCATATGTAGGTGCAGTGGGCCCTGGGTTCCTTCTGATGCATGACAATGTTAGGCCTCATGTGGCTGAAGTGGGTCAGCAGTTCCTGTATGATAAAGGCATTGATGCTATGGACTGGCTGCCCATTCCTCAGACCTGAATCCAATCAAGCACATCTGGGGCATCATGTCCCGTTCCATGCACCAATGCCACGTTGCACAACAGACTTTTGACTGATGCTTTAATCCAGGTCTGGGAGGAGATCCCTCAGAAGAACATCCATCGCCTCATCAGGAGCATGCCTGGGCATTGTAGGGAGGTCATACCGGCATGTGGAGGCCACACACACTACTGAGTCTCATTTCCTTGTCTTGAAACATTTCCACTGAAGTTTTTCTCAACGCATTCCACTATGTAATGAATAAAGAATTGCAACTGGAATATTTAATTCATTGAGATCTAGGAGGTGGTATTTTAGTGTTCCCTTTATTTTTTGAGCAGTGTATATTGAGGCATATACAGTGTAACAGCTGAATCCAATAAAGCTCATGTTTATTTTTATGCTGACTGAGTGATGGGTTTATGGCCAATATATGCAATTTATAACATTCTGGCATTCTGGTGTACTTCAGAAAGTCATGATAGCTGTTGTCAGGAAAAACAAACATTGGGCAGACTATGTTTTAACTTGCCTAAACCTAAAAAGTAAGTGGAGTAAGAGGTATCTGATATGCAACATGAATATTTAACAACCGGATTTCTTCTAGGTACCACAGGCCATCATCAGGGCACTAATGCTGTCAAGGGCCTGAGTCGAATTTTTAAAACATGAGGTCCGCTGCCTATTCACCTCCTGCAGGTGCACAGTGGAGGTCATAATTCCCAGTATTATACTAATTGTTGAGGGCCAAGATGTTTTTTTCTACAGATACATCGGGCCTTCAAATTGACAATGGTTCTCCTGGTAAGCAGGTTTGCATATGTCCTCCCATTCCTGCTCATGAATGGTGAAGCAACAACACTAATATTTTACTGTAAAGCCACTCAAGTTTAAAGGGGTTGTCTCGCTACAAAGAATAGCTTTCAATTTTAGGGAAACACAAAATAAAGAAATTTTCCAATATATTGCTTTGTTCCTCTATTTTCCCCAAGGAGATGCAAGTGAATTTTATGACCTCCCTGGCTATTTCAAATTCCCTCAGTAACTGACCTGTAAACAAAATTTCCCCCTGCTGTTTTTCAATGAAATAAAAAGTGAGTGATGTCATCACACAGGTTGCAGCAGTGTCCTGTGCTGCTCAGCAGTAAAAAGCTTGATTTATATAAAATAAACAGAACTGTAATTAGGGCTTTTGTTTTGGGGATCAGATAAGAAGTCCTGTTAGTAGTTTGAGAAGCTAATCTGATCTAATTAGCATCTGAAAGCACAGCACAGCATGGAGCTGTACAAGCACAGAGCTGTATGCAAATGAGTCAGTCTGAACCAGGAAGTGACAGAGTATTTCATTCATGCATTCTCTGAAACTCTGAAGGGAGACAACTCCTTTAAGGGTACGTGCACACAGCGTAATTGCGGCACGCATTTCGCCGTGTATTTGCGCTTTAATACTGGCAAAATGCGCACCGAAATTGTGGTAATTCATAGCTCTCATAGCGAACTATGAATTACGCCTCGTCTCCCCTGGTGTACAATACCGCTGACAATGGAGGTGAATAGGGCCGGCCGGGGTGGCAGCCCCCCCCCCCCCATGCTTTAGAAGTGCTGGCCAGTGCCTACTTCTAAAACACACGTCATATTGCCGCGCGTACAGTATGTGCCCCAATACGCCGTGTGAACATACCCTAATAGTTACACGTTAAGGCATAGTTCTTTTTTTTTCCCGTTTGTTTTTTATTGCAAACCCTAATAGCATACATTAAATCTTGTGGCAACATGAGCCAATAAAAACATATAGATGAAAAACAAGCATGAATTCAATAGAAAATGAGGCTCAGCCTGTATCTCAGTCTGTCTGATCAGATCAATTCCGGGTGCACTGTATCACTCCGATTGTCCCAAGAGTGGATATCCACAGAAATCTCTGTCACGTGCTCCCAGCCTAGTTTGGCCTTCTTTCCCATATACATTGGTGTGTTAGCATTTTAAATTTAACTTGTAGTAAACATCAAACAAGGAAAGAGGGGAAGGAAAGGAGGGGAAGACAAACATGGGGGGACCTACCTGCGATCCGAACACCCGACGCACCCAGGCAAAGTCTCAGGGACACAATACACACCTTCATGATTGGATTATGCGTGTTACACAGGTGGTGCTGGGTCTATCGATTGGTTGGCCAGGTACCATGTGGTGAAGTCAAGGCATTTCTTTATTTTTATTCTAACGTGTGCGGGTAGGAGGGCAATAAACGGTGACCCGGTTTGGAAAAAAGTTTGTGTTTGCCTTTCCTTGCGTTGTGCTGTTTCAATCCAAACCATTCTGAATATGTGTGACAATTTGTCTAGAAATAGTTTGAGAGTGGGCGGACCCTGTTGAATCCAGCACTGCAAGACAGACTTTCTGGCCGCTGCCGCCACATAAAACATAGTTCTTGATGGTACAACACTTGGCCTTTTGCTTTTATGAGGCATAATCCTTGACAGTTGCCATATGTAGACTTTATGTTGGGCACTGAGTTTCTACGTGCTATACAGTGGATGGGTTGTTTAACCATGGTCAGTCAGATCTCCAGCTGTAGCACTAATATGCTGTACAGTCATAAGTTACAGTCTCTGGCGGCATTCACTTATAAGTAGCAGCGTACATTCTGCCTGGCATCTCTTAGGCCCTGTTCACACGACGGATATGGCCGCGGGTTCGGCCGCGGCTTTCGCCGCCATCCCCGCAGCCAAGCTTCGTCCTAACCCCGCCGCAAACTCGTGTCTCCCGACGCGGGTTTGCGGCGCGGGCTTGGGCGTGGTCGCGGCGCAAGTGGGGCGCGGTTTGCGGCGAGGGTTTGCCCCCATGCAAATTAGTAGGCAGGGGGGAAACTGCGGCGCCAGCCGCGCACCAGCCGCGGCGACGCCCACGGCGACACCTGTGCCAACACCGCGCGGCGGACTCCCTGTCAAGAATTGATGGGAGAGTTCTCACACACACGCGGCAAGGCCGCGGCCCCAAAGCCACGGCATGTGAATATTAACGCGGTTTCCCATAGAAAACCATGTTAATAAACTGGGCGCGATTTGGACGTGGTTTTGGCTGCGGAAACCGCGTCGGAACCCACGGCCATAACCACGGCCAAATCCGTCGTGTGAACAGGGCCTTACAGCATCTTACACCTTGCTGAGCAGCATTTATACTCCAGCCTCCTGACTCGGAGAGGTCTCCCCAGTGAATTGGATCACCACACAATAATGTTGTTAGCTGCCAAAATGGCTGTATATGGCTAGGTTCTGTTGAGCCTCCGTTGCATAGATGGAAACCGATAAGTTTCATGACGGACACAAACAGCACCTGACAGATGTCACTGATACATGATGCGCTATTTTATTAAAAAATTTTTACAGAGACGCCGAACGGAGCCTCCAATGCAGTTGTGAACCAGGACTATACTATACAGGTCAGTGTACCAGACAAGCCTTACATAGGAATATTGGGCATAAGAGTTACAAACAAAGAAAAAAGGATTCCAGACCCTGTGTCAAAGCATTTGTATGTACTGGATTTTGAAGGACCCTGACCACCTGCCCGCTTTGCACTTACTATTATCTGGCCCAGTATGCAAGTGGTCTCTTCAGGGGAATAGCTATAGAGTGCAGGGCTATCAGTCACTACCAAGCACTGGCACAAGGAGACCCAAGGGCCAGGGGCGTAGCTATAGAGGCTGCAGAAGTAGCAGTCACCACGGGCCCTGCAGCCTGAGGGGGTCCAAAAACCCTTCTGCCACATAAGGAGACACCAGCATTGTAATCGGTCCATGCTAGCAGGAGGCCCATTTCACTTTTTGCACTGGGGCCCAGAAACTTCAAGTTACGCCTCTGCCAAGGGCTCCCTGCCACATAAAATGATGCCAGTATTATAAATAGCACATGATAGGTAGGATCCCGCTAATAAATTTGGATTGGGGCCAGGTTACCCCCATGGATCTCTTGCTTCTTCATTAGGTGACAGCACAGTGGCACGTGGTTAGATCTGTTGTCTTGAGGGATCTTGAGACTAATTTATATGTTCTCTCTGTGTTTTTGTGACTTTTCTCTTTTACTTCGGTTTTCTTCTACAATAACATATTGTAGGTTAATTGGTTTCCTATGACATTGCCTGGAGTGTGTGATTGCGGATTAGACTCTGATAGCCGTTGGGACAGAGACTGATGTGAGTGATACTAATCTCTGTACAGCATTGTGGAATCCATTGGTGCTAAATATTCTTTTCTGCATTGTTAATTAAGACACCTTATTAATCTTTTTTTAAAAAATGTTATTATGATAAATTGTATTTCTTCCTCGCTTTTTTGCATATGGCATGTTTATCTTGGGCTTTGTACAGGATTAATTACTAGACATAGTAAAGGAAAATCATCTGACGGCTGATTAAACTGAGAAAAATTAAATGCTGTGAGATCCACCACTTATAAGATATTTATCCCTTGTAATTAAATATTGATTTTCATTTGGCAACTCTTAGCACTATTATTTAGCCCTGACTAAGATAGTTGCGTCATACCACAGAAAACCGGATTCTGCCAAGAAGAGTCTCATCTTGATGCCAAGTGAAATGAATGGTCAAAATCAAAAGCATGCCTATAAAAAGGAATTTAGGCGTTTCTCTAATACAATGCCCCTACTGGAAGCAAGGGCTAAATGTACTTATTTCATATTTGGCCTTTTTCTGTCCTGTAATTGCTGGAGGGCTACAATTGAAAACGCAATATAAGTTCGCTCACCCAAACCGTAGCGTTCCCCACCGTGAGATAGAGCTGGATACAACCACCGCCTCGTGGATTGTGTTTGTAAAAAAAAAGCCGAAGTAACCGCTTCATGTCCACTGGAAAATAAACTTAATAAAATCTTGATGCTTTATTAAGAAAAAACATGTTAAAAACATACATGCCATGTGGCAGAAAAGAAAAACCACCCAAGCATGGAGGATCTCAATCAAAACGCAACTGGAGGATCCAGGATGGCTGACACGTTTCGGAAACAAGTTCCTTAGTCGTAGTGTTGGGGTTCAGGGGTACACCACGTGACTACTTCTGTCCAAATTGAACACCGATTGCCGGCATGAAGAAATGACACCAAAACACAGAGAGCTGGTATGACCTCCTCCTCAGTGTGTAGCAGGCCCAGAATGAATCAGCCTTTATTACAATACAATGGATTTTAAGAATTGCTTTCATGGACGTGGTTAAATTCCTTTGTTTCTTGTATTCATCAGGAATGTGGCACTAGTTAATTGGCTCTTCAGATATAGTCATAGTTTCCACCCAGGTCCATGCTGCCACATAGTGGGGAGTGGTCCAGGAAGCAGGCGCCATCTTGGAGTATATCAGCTAAGCTTATATGTGTAATAATGTTTTTGCACCACAAACTTCATTACAAAAGCATTAGAAAAATATAGGTTTCCCTGCACAGTAGCTAATTTTCTTATGGTATCAGGTGTCTTTAAATGGTAATACCAACAGGTCACATGATTCAATACATCCAATCATCAATTCGTCCATATTACAACCTGAAAAACGTATACAAACAAACCATAAAACGGACACACACATAATACCAGTATAAAGCTGGATAAAAACATGAAAGATATCAGTAATAATACATAATATCCTGTTTTATATTCAAACCAACAGGTATGCGAGTCCCAAGGTCAAAAATCCAGTGCGACTCTCTGCTCAAAAGTTTTTTGAGCAGATTGCCGCCTCTCGCTGAATGTATCACCTTCTCAATATCCATGTATGAAAATGAGCTGACATCTCCGCTATGAACATCTGAAAAATGTTTAGAGACCATGGATATGCCAACTTTACTACTACATTTAGTTGAGTCTGACAGATGTCTCTTAATTCTAACTGTAAGGGGACCAGATGTGCACCCCACATACTGTCATTTACAAGAGTTGCAATTCACTAAATATATCACAAATTTACTGTTACAGCTGCTAAATGTATTAATGTTATATACTCTCCCCATTGCGAAAGACACAAACTGATCGGAATTACTGCAAAACTGGCAAGCGGTACACTTTTTGTGTCCACATTTAAAAAATCCGACTGCATTGAGCCATGACTGGCGATCAGTAAATGAAGTGTTAAAAAGACAAGGTGATAACATAGACCCTAATGTAGCAACCTTTCTTGTCACAAATTGAATACCTGTTTTTTGTAAATCCTCTGAAACATACAATAGGGGAAGATTCTTTTTAATAATAGAAACAACCTGCTTGTATTGTGGACTTTTTGTAGTACAAAAAGTAATCCTATCTGAATGTGCCTGGTCCCTCTGTTTACTGTCTTTACCCCTCAAGAGATCCCGTCTACCAATAGATGCTATTTTACAACTAGCTGTATGAAGATCCGTTGTGTCATAACCTCTACACGCTAATCTCTGTTTAGTCTCTTGTTCACACAATGCGAATTGATCATCATCTGTACAATTTCTACGTATCCTGACCAATTCACCAAAAGGAATGTTTTTTACTACATGATTGGGGTGACAGGAACTAGCCAGAAGAATGGTGTTTCTGGCCATGTTTCTCCTGTAGGGGGAAACTTGGACAGTATTTCCTCCTACTCCCTTTAATGAGACATCCCAAAACTTAATTTGATCAAATTTTTGTTCAAAAGTAAATTTTATTTTCAAACAATTACTTCTGTTATACTGAACATACTCACATATTGTTGAAGAATCTCCCCCCCAGACCAGGAGCAGGTCGTCAATGTAACGTCCATACCACCTGATTTGGGGGAGAAACGGATTTTCAGCAGCAAAAAGAAAATCTTCCTCCCAAATTGCCATATATATATATATATATATATTTGCAAGAGAGGGGGAAAATCTAGCTTCCATAGGAGCACCCCACCCCTGCAAAAAATATAGACCATCAAAAATAAAAAATAAATTTAGCAAAAGATATTTGGTCACATCTACTAAATACTGGCATTTGTTGAAAGAATAAGTACTATGGAAGACAAGAAATCTATATAGAGCCTGTAATGCTGAATCATGAGGTATACAAGAATAGAGGCCAATAACGTTGCAAGAAAGCCAAGTATCAGTATCCTTCCATTCAAATTGTTCAAATGTTAGATATCAAGCTCTTTGTGTCCTTAATATACCCCGGAATCTGCATTACTAGGGGCTGAAGCTGATGATCAAGCCATTGGCTTATTCTCTCATTTAAAGACCCAATGCCCAATACTATCTAGGACTAGGAAGGGAGTGAAAAATTGCCATAACTGGTTTGTCCACATACAATTTTTCTGCTAAAGATTCCTTAATAACACCAACAGACACCCCCTCCTCCAGAATCTTTTTAAGGAGAATTTTATACTCAGAAGTAGGATCCTGTTTTAAAGGAAAATAGGTATCAATGTTATGGAATGTACTAGGTGAAATGTCTATTTCACCCACAAGATGGCACCTCTGCCCAGACACACCCTGTGGTTCCAAGAAGTAACCAAGATGGCCACTGGTCTTAACTATTTTGCTTCTCTGAGACAAAGAAGAGGCTGTATTAGTCAAAGATATAGATAAGAAGAACCAATAAAGAGGGTGGATGTATGTCACATGTTGCCTATTGAATTTTGTCTACGCCCAGCTATAAAAACTTGTGTTTTGTAATAAAAGAGTCAGAGAACTCATTAGACTGCAGATTATCAGCTTGTGATTTCTTTCTCTGGGTGTCATTCAATATACTGATTTGACCCCCCCACTAGGACGTTGAGCCCCTTTGCGGTTCCGTCTACAACATCAATGTCCTGCAAGATTTTTAAATTCTCACGTCTATTCAGACCCGAGTTTAATACGACGACTGCACCTCCCTTATCATCCATTCGGATGGTAATATCCTGATTATCAGCCAATTCTTTAGTTTCAGCTTTAGTTTCAGCCTTTGAAATATTAGATCTATTATATTTCATACACTTTTCTTTAAGCTTCAAAAGATCATTTTCCACCTTTTCCTGAAATAAATCCAGGTTAGGGGGTCTCGACTGGATAAGATAAAAATCAGGATTACCAAAACAAATGCTTTCCTGTAGAGCCTCATTCACACCACTCTCCCTCTGCAGATTCTCTGTCAATGAACGTAGTGTGCTAACTGTACACAATTCCTGCAATAAAAAACATGGATGGAGGGGGATTAGTTGCATTTGCCAATATTTGAAAAAGAACATCAGGGAGATCCCAAAATGGGAAAAAAGCTATAGATGTAATGCGCAGCTTTTTCCTCTATTCCCCGTCCATTTATAGAATTATGACAATTGCCAATAGTACATAAGACCCCCTTCAGCATACTCAAAATTAATACAGTCCACACACAAGACACCCTAAACACATAAAAAACAAAAAAGAACTGTAAACAAAGATATAGACCCAGGATCAAAACATCCCTGTATACAGACCCCAAACCAAAGCCCCTGGTTTACACATCTCATACGACCTCAAGCGTGAGGCCTACTGGGGACTAAATTACCTCACAAACACAATTCTGGCACCCCCTGTCTGCAAGGCTGTGTCTTCCTTTTCTTCTCTATATTTTTTTTCAATCAGATATTTTTTATTGAAAATGCAGAATAATGTACATAATAAAACCTCTATATTTCTTTAGCTTATGTGGTGAGGAGGAGGAGAAGGAAGCTGAACCCCAGCTAGCATGAGGCCCAGAGTTGTCTCATCCAAAAATGAGATGAAAAACTAACTCAACGCCCTAACCTAGTTTCAGGGGGATTTATAAACTCTAGCCCCCACCATTGTTCTCCTAGGCAACACCTCATAATGTGAGCTGTGCAGTACATTAACCTCTCTTTATATACATTTCAGTTTAGTCATTATCACTCCAAACAACATCACAGAGTTGATCCAGGTGTCAGGAGCTCTTGCATGTAAGACTATACATCTTACTCCTGTGGTAGTTATAACAGACATTGTAAAACTCTAGTAATGTACAATAGCATATATTCCTGTACATTACACATGGATTCGGGCAGGGGCGTAACTAGAATTCACAGGGCCCCATAGCAAATTGAGATGGGGCGCCGCCACCTAATGACAAACCAAAAAGCAGCATAAAAAGTAAAAATAGTATAAATAATACTGTCATATATCAGGAAACCCAGATATTAATGCTGAAGACTAAAAAGCCATCAACTATTTGTTCTCTACAAAAGGGAACAACGTTCTAAACCTCTGGGCCCCATAGCAGCCTCTATGGCTAATATGGCTATAGTTAAAGGGGTTTTGCCAGGACGTGCCTTATCTGCTAAGAATCAAATGTAAACAAGCCAAGCTCAGCTGAGAGAGCAAGAGACACAGCCAGAGCACAGAGCCGTGCATAAGGGATCGTGTGAAATGTTCCCTCAAATAATCAAACTACAACTAGTGGATTCCATATACAAAAGACAACACCTTTTCTCCACAGCAGCTTGAAAGCTTCTTCATGTTCCCGGTCATCAGATAAAGCAGGGATCTACTCAGATAATCACACTACAACTAGTGGATTCTGTATACAAAACACAACATATTTCTACCCGGTGCCTTGAAAGCTTCTTCAGCTCCCTTTCATCTGATAAGAAGTGTGAACTGCGCAAGCTGTCAGGTCGTATCTAATAGAAGCTTTTAAGTAATTAAGGGCAGGTAAGGCAGCCTTTAGCTCTCTCAGGCTGCAATTTTTGTAATCACATATATTTAGAAAAGTGATTAAATACCCATTTTTGAGGATCCCACATCAACATTACATCGTGGCAAAACCCCTTTAAGCCCATGGATTCAGAATGGATTCTGCAATGAAATCTGCAACAAATTTAGGCTGCCTCAAATGCTTATGAAACATGTAGAGTAGACACATAAAAGTCTTGTTTGTAACATTGATCCAGTTTGATCACCACTTGGGATTGGGAAAGAAATGTTTGCTTTTGGGGCAGATTGATTAATGGCTTATGGGTTTCAGATCTCTGGGTTAATAAACGGAAGCAAACTTCTAAAATTACCTATACCCCTTGTTCATCCAGTCTTTTTTTCTTGATTGAACCTGATGGATATACATCTTTTTCCAACAGTATTATGATCCTGAAAATAATCTGCACAAATTCTTGTCCTTACCACGGAAAAAAACATGCTACTTATTCCTATGCATCCAGCATGGATCTGTGTATGCACCCCCAACATATTCATGGCAAAAACTAGAGTGACATCCTTTTATTTCTTCTAATAAATACATGTTGAATATGCCATATGGCAAATCTACTTAAATAAGGTTAAGGGAGAGAGCTAGGAATCTTCAGCACCATCTACCGGATCTAGTGTTTAGTGTTCCTTAAAGGGGTTTTGACACAAGGTAAAATTGACGTGAGAAGCTTGCAAATTAAATCATAAACATTTTCACCATTCATCATTAATAAAAATTCTGCACCATTTTTGTTTTAGCTGCTTCTTTAGTGATCCATTGTTTACAGCTCATCTCCAGGGGATACGACCAGGGCTGAGAGCTCCTCAGTCCTAGCCACACATGTTCAAATCTCTCCTCTCCGGCAGCTACTGAGTGTTCAACCCCAGGTGCTGTCCCTCTACTCCTGTCCTCTGTACTCCTTAGTAATTAGTCAAACAGTGCAAATAAAGAAAAAAAGAAACCTCAATCAGGTTTGTTCATTGATAAAGAGAAAAAAAATCCACAGGTTTGGTTCCTGCAGGGATTTGAACTTAGGACCCTTGTGCTGTGAGGCAAAAATTTTGCTTCTGAATTACATTGTAGCTACTCACAGCTCTATACATAAACACACCTTTCTTTGACGAGAGAGGAAAGGCCTGGTGATGTCATCTTGCTGGGTCACATGATGTGCAATTCAAAGAAATCACACACGCCCCCTCCTGAGCACACAGAGCTGAAGAGCCGGATGCAGGAGGTATGAGATCGTGGAAAAACCCCTTTAAGTCACACCTGACTTACTGAGCCTTGCAATATGACTGGGAATAATGCCATACCATGAACTCATCTGCAGACAGCTGTTTCAGAGTGTTTGCCCCTCATCAGAGCATAGTAGAATAATGGTTGGAAAGGTGGGAGGCACTAGACATAGCTCAAAAGGGGTAACATTCCTCTTATTTGAATATATTCAAACTCAGTCAAGAGACCATGGCATATAAGTCTCCACACACATGCTGCCTTCCCTATTGAGGAACTTTACCCCTTTTGAGCTATGTCTAATGCCTCTCACTCAGCCAACTCTGCACTGATGAGGGGCAAATGCCCTGAAAAAGCTGGCTGTAGAGGAATTTCTGGCATGGCATTATTCTCAGTCACATTGCAAGGCTCAAGTGATTTGAGGAATGTTATATTCAATAGCTGGTGCTGCAGTCATAGTTCTTTTCCCTCAAGCTTATCTGAATATATTTACAGTGCCTTGCGAAAGAATTCGGCCCCATTGAACTTTTCAACCTTTTGCCACATTTCAGGCTTCAAACATAAAGATATAAAATTTTAATTTTTTGGGGAAGAATCAACAACAAGTGGGACACAATTGTGAAGTGGAATGAAATTTATTGGATATTTTAAACTTTTGTAAAAAATAAAAAACTGAAAAGTGGGGCGTGCAAAATTATTCGGCCTCTTTACTTCCAGTGCAGCAAACTCACTCCAGAAGTTCAGTGAGGATCTCTGAATGATCTAATGTTGTCCTAAATGAATGATGATGATAAATATAATCCACCTGTGTGTAATCAAGTCTCCGTATAAATGAACCTGCTGTGTGATAGTCTCACGGTTCTGTTTAAAGCGCAGAGAGCATCATGAAGACCAAGGAACAAAACAGGCAGGTCCGTGATACTTTTGTGGAGAAGTTTAAAGCCGGATTTGGATACAAAAAGATTTCCCAAACTTTAAACATCCCAAGGAGCGCTGTGCAAGCGATCATATTGAAATGGAAGGAGTATCAGACCACTGCAAATCTACCAAGACCCGGCCGTCCCTCTAAACTTTCATCTCAAACAAGGAGAAGACTGATCAGAGATGCAGCCAAGAGGCCCATGATCACTCTGGATGAACTGCAGAGATCTACAGCTGAGGTGGGAGAGTCTGTCCATAGGACAACAATCAGTCACTGCACAAATCTGGCCTTTATGGAAGAGGCAAGAAGAAGCCATTTCTCAAAGATATCCATAAAAAGTCTGGTTTAAAGTTTGCCACAAGCCGCCTGGGAGACACCAAACAGAGGAAGAAGGGGCCGCCTGGGAGACACCAAATGTGAAGAAGGGGCGCCTGGAGACATCCAAACATGTGGAAGAAGGGGCCACCTGGGAGACACCAAACATGTGGAAGAAGGGGCTCTGCTCAGATGAAACCAAAATCCAACTTTTTTGGCCACAATGCAAAACCTTATGTTTGGCGTAAAAGCAACACAGCTCATCCCCCTGAACCCACCATCCCCACTGTCACACATGGTGGGGGCAGCATCATGGTTTGGGCTTTTCTTCAGCAGGGACAGAGAAGATGGTTAAAATTGATGGGAAGATGGATGGAGCCAAATACAGGACCATTCTGGAAGAAAACCTGTTGGAGTCTGCAAAAGACCTGAGACTGGGACGGAGATTTATCTTCCAACAAGACAATGATCCCAAACATAAAGCAAAATCTACAATGGAAGGTTATTATTATTATTATTTATTTTAAAGCGCCATTGATTCCAGGGCGCTGTACATTCGAGGGGGGTTACATACATAAGTCAAACGAGTACAATGATAAGTGATGAATGACAATTGGCACGACAGAGGGAGAGAGGACCCTACCCGCGAGGGCTTACAATCTACAAGGTTCACAAATAAACCGTATCCAGGTGTTAGAATGGCCAAGTCACAGTCCAGACCTGAATCCAATCGAGAATCTGTGGAAAGAGCTGAAAACTGCTGCTCACAAACGCCTCTATCCAACCTCACTGAGCTCCAGCTGTTCACAAACACTCTCCATCCAACCTCACTGAGCTCCAGCTGTTTCACAATTATGCTCTTTCCATCCAAACGCTCTCACATAGCTCCAGCATGTTCACAAACGCTCTCCATCCAACCTCACTGAGATCCAGCTGCTCACAAACGCTCTCCATCCAACCTCACTGAGCTCCAGCTGTGCGCCAAGGAAGAATGGCCAAGAATTTCAGTCTCTCGATGTGCAAAACCGATAGAGACAAACCCCAAGCGACTTGCAGCTGTAATCACAGCAAAAGGTGGCGCTACAAAGGATTAACTTAAGGGGGCCGAATACTTTTGCACGCCCCCCTTTTCAGCTTTTTATTTTTTACAAAAGTTTAAAATATCCAATAAATTTCGTTCCACTTCACAATTGTGTCCCACTTGTTGTTGATTCTTCCCCCCAAAAAATAAAATGTTATATCTTTATGTTTGAAGCCTGAAATGTGGCAAAAGGTTGAAAAGTTCAAGGGGGCCGAATAATTTCGCAAGGCACTGTATATTCAAGTGGAGCCACCATGGCATGTAAGTCTCCACACAGCTACATGGTGCTCTTCCTGATGAGGAATGTTACGCATTTTAGATAAGGTAAACTAGACAGGTTCACAGCAAATACATAGGCAACATGCTCCCCCTGGTGGATGCCGACACCAGACTGAGAGATTTCTTCTTCTCCTGGGAATTCAGGATACCCTCCTTTCTTATAAAGTCAACAAATGAGAACTGACCAATGAAGGTTTAGGTTACATAATGTTCAGAGCAGCAGTACACGACCGTGCACTCATGTGCAGGAAAGATGGAGGCAGCACTAATTACAGCAAACCTTAGATGTTTAGCTTAAATAATTATCAAGGCAGCAATTTTAATATGTGACTGTATTGTAATGTCTGGGAGAGAGCCGAAAAATGCATTTATAATAATACATGCTATTATACTGTAAATGCTCCTGCTGTATGGATACTGTGCAATATTGGTTTCATTTCCCAGGTTTGGGGGATTGTTTCCAAAATGTTCCACTAGATGACTCTGTTCAATTACAATTTTATTATGGAACACAACCTTCATTATTCAATCATTAAAAATCCAATTGAATATTCCAGAACTATTTGATCAGATCCCTGCTGCCCTTCTTGGTCGTTAGAACAGAGGTACCTCTCAATTCCAGTACAAAGTTCTTTGCACACATCATTAAACTTTATGGTAGATATGAAAATGGCTGAGTATGATCACATTTCACTGTAAGGCTGCGTGTACACGGCACACACCAAATACCGGTATTTGGTCTGTTTTTGTCACACGGGGACGGCTTTTCTCCGCGGTTTGAGCCCTCCCCCTTAACACCCACATGTTCATATTCTGCCTGTAATCCGGGTGGAAGAATGAACATGTCCTAAGTTTTTCGGACTGCTGGCGGTCTAAAAAACTGTCTGGCGGAAAATCCGTGCAGTGGGGACTGCTGCACGGATTTTCCATAGAAGTCTATGGGGGAGCGTTGCATGTCGTTTTTCAGAAGGTTTGTAGAACCCCAAACCATCTGAAAAACCGACAAGTAACCTGTGTCTTGGGGACAAGCCCTAAGGGTACGTTTACACGGCAAAGACCAAATACCAGTCAGGAAATTCCGAGCAGTATTTTGTCTTTTTTTGGCACGCAGAGGGGTGGCTTTTGTCCTTGGTTTACGGATTTAAAGGGGTTTTGCCACGATGTAATGTTGACGTGGGATCCTCCAAAATCAGTATTTAATCACTTTTCTAAATATAGGTGATTACAAAAAGTGAAGCCTGTGAGAGCTAAAGCTTTCTTTACAAGCCCTTAGTTACTTAAAAGTTTACATTAGACAGGACCAGGAGCTGATCTGGCCGCGCTTGCGTATTTGCACTTCTTATCTGACGACAAGGAACATGAAGGAGCTTGCAAGGGGCTGGGGAGACATGTGCAGTGTATGAGGCTTTCTGCTGTATAGAGAATCCAGTAGTTGAAATGGAATTATTTTAGTAAACATTATAGACGCTCCCTTGCGTCCTCGCTCTGCAAGGGACTGGGGAGAAATGTGCAGTGTATGAGGCTTTCTGCTGTATTGAGAATCCAATAGTTGTAATGTAATCATTGCAGATGCTTCCTTGCTTACTCTCTCTCCCCTGTGCAGCATGACACAACATGATTTGTTTATTTTCTGGCCTGAGCAGATAACAGGTAAGGAAGTCACTTTGTGGCAAAACCCCTTTAAGGCATCCCCCTTCGCACCCACATGTTCATGTTCTGCCTGAAAACCGGGCGGAAGAATGAACATGTTCTAAGTTTTTCGGACTGCCGGCAGTGTCAAAAACCGAATGGCGAAAAATCTAAGAGGTAGGGACTGCTGCCCGAATTTTCTATTGAAGTCTGTGGGAGAGCGTTGTTTGTCGGTTTTCATACGGTTTGTAAGTAACCTGACCGTTAACCTGTGCGGTGGGGACAAGCCCTAATGCACGAGGAATGTTTGCATTCAGACATCAAATGTGCTCAACCACAAGCCCAGAAGCTTAGTCTCTGGCCGCACAACTATTAGTTATGTTTGATCCTGGGCAGCTGTCTACCTGGATGTCAGTGATGGAAATGCCATAGTAATAATGTGATTTTACCATAAAGGTCTTTGTCACAAGAGTAAGATAAGCAGCTATGCTCCCTTGTGTAAGAGAGGAGTCATGAATGAAATATCATCAATTTATGACTAGTAGGGGTCCAACCCTAAGTATCCCCATCGGTGAGCGGAAAAAAGTGAACATCAGCTCAACTATATTTATATGAATGTGACTGTCCCAAGTACGGAAGTGAAGAACCACAGCCTCTTTCTTCTGTTAATCAATGGGGGTTCTGGGTGGCAGAGCCCTACTGATCACCACTGACATACTTTTATAGCGACATGTAACTTTTATATGTAATCTAACAGCACTACTAACACTTTTTGCTAAATCTTCTGATTTTGGTTTGTCTTCTTAGCATAGGTCTCTATCACCACACTGGATGGGAAAGAAAATCTGGGGTTTCTCAAAATGGTAAGAGCTAATCTAATCCATGCCGCACCTCAGTTCATCCTAAAGGGCCGTTCACATGCACACGCACATGGCCGCCGGGGGTCGGCTTTTCTCCGTGGTTTGCGGAGAAAAGTCCTCCCCTTTCACATAGGCATGTTTATATTACGTCCGATAACCAGAAGGAAGAATGAGCGTTCTATGTTTTTCGGGCCACCGGCAGCCTGAAAAACCGCTGGACGGAAAATCCGTGCAGTGGGGACCGCTGCACGGATTTTCCATTAAGGTCCTTGTAAAAGTTTTTCAGCTGGTTTGCAACCGGTTTTCAAAACTGAGAACCGGCTGAAAAACCGTGCTGTGGGGACATGGCCTAATTGTCCCTTTCTGCCAGTCCATTGCTACCATTATTCATGCTGCTCATAACAAGGTAGTGGTCACTATCAATGCAGACAATTCTTGAGCTGAAGGCACTTCTGTTCCCGATAGGTTCTTGATACTACGTTTGGGTTTCCTCCTTGTAGAGGGAAACAAAGATAAGCTTCATTATTACTATTTATTCCTCTAGTAATGTGATAGTGACCCCTACCTGACCGGTCATAATAATATGGCTCAAAGTTTTTTCCTCCTCGCCTTCCAAGAGCCATAACTTTTTTATTTTTCTATCTACATAGATATATGAGGGCTTTTATATTGCGGGATAAGATATACTTTGTAATGGCAACGCAAACACAATACAATATCAGCAGCATGCTAAAATCGCTAAAAACAGTCAAAAAATACATGAGAATTTTTTAAAACAGCATTTCTGCTACTATGTAATATATGAAAATATTGGAGTTTATTAATGTACATTTTGATCAAAACTGTAAATGCCCACCTACTGCTGCAAGGTGACCCCAATTCAGGTGGGAACCTACACTACATGCTACCTCTCTTGGTGTTTGTTCAGACCTCCACACTTCAGGGTTAGAAGGCTCCAACTATATACCTGGTCTGATCAAAAAGCCTGTGCAGGTGGGTGGAGTGCAAACCCAGATGGGAACTAGCCACCTCCCCATACAAACAGCCAAGAAACCAAAACTGGTCAGCACATCCGTTTTGAAAAATAACCGCATAGATGCACCCTGGTGTGGCAGTCAAAGGCCCCGTTCACATGGCTTATTTGGGCACGGATTGGCGCTGTACTCCGCGCCGGATTTGCGCTGCAGTACGGCGCCAATCCGTCGGAGTCATTACGGTAATCCACTGCTCTCATAGAGAAAAGTGGATTCCGTCGCTCCTCCTCGCTCGGCGAATCCGCCGGGCGGGGAGAAACTGACATGCAAAATTTTTTTACGGCGCGTACGCGCCGTAAACAATGCATTGTCATGGGTTCGCCCCGTCCCGCCCCTTATTCACGGCGGATTTGTGAGCTCAATACGGCTCACAAATCCGTCGGGAATAAGCCGTGTGAACACGGCCAAAAGCTACGCCAACACAATACAATATCAGCAGCACTCTAAAATCACTAAATTTACTAGGTTTATAGTTGGAGCCTTTTAACCCTGAAGTATGGAGGTCTGGACAGACACCAAGAGAGGTAGCATGTAGTGTAGGTTCCCACCTGGATTGGGATCACCTTGCCGCAGTAGGTGGGCTTTACAGTTTTGATCAAAAATGTACACTAAGAACCTCAAATTTTTTCATATATTTCATAGTAGCAGAAATGCTATTTCAAAACTGTTTTTAGTGATTTTAGAGTGCTGCTGATATTGGATTGTGTTTGCATAGCTTTTGACTGTCACAACAGTGTGCACCTATACGTTTATTCTTCAAAACGAACATGCTGACCAGTTTTAGTTTTTTATACTATCTAATGGCGTCATTCACTGTACCATAGAATATACTGGGAAATCGGAAATAAAATTCTAAGTGGGGTGAAATGTGAAAAAAAAAAAAAAGTACGTGCGCCATGTTTGTGGGGGGGTTTGTTTTTTTACGGTGTTCACTCTTTGGTATAAATAATGAGTTTTGTGAATTCTGCAGGTCGATACAATTCAGGCGATACGAAATATATAGGGTTTGTCTATATTTTTAAAATTTGCGCTGCAGCAGTATTTTCTGCGATCAGTAATTTTTTTGGACCTCCACCTGTGGATAGTCCCCGGAGTCGATTGCTAAGGTCTTAACAATCGACTTGAGGCCTTAACAACTGGCTTAACAACTGACTGGAGTCCGCGGAGTCGATTGCTAACTCTTAAATCAACTATTTTGAGCTGGGGCCCTTAACAACCGGCTAAACGACTGTTAGCGACTTCACAACGCAGAAAAATTATGTGTCCCCCAGTGAAGGTAAAAGGGCCCCCCCAGTAAGTTATACGCCCCCCAGAAGGTGGTTATATACTTTATATATCTCCCAGTAGTAGGTGTGTAGTTTATATGTCCCCCAGCAGGTATATAGGCGGGTTTGGAAATCCCCCAGTAGGTAAAAGGCAAGTTATGGATCCCCCAGTAGGTATATAGGCAGGTTTAGGTCCCCCAGCAGGTATAAAGGCAGGTTTAGGTCCCCCAGCAGGTATATAGGCAGGTTTCGGTCCCCCAGCAGGTATTTATCCAGGTTTTTGGTCCCCCAGGAGGTATATATGCAGGTTTAGGTCCCCCAGCAGGTATATAGTCAGGTTTAGGTCCCCCAAACAGGTATATAGTCCAGGTTTAGGTCCCCCAGCGGGTATATAGGCGGGTTTTAGGTCCCCTAGCAGGTATATAGCCAGGTTTGGGTCCCCTAGCAGTATATGGGCAGGTTTGGGTCCCCCAGCAGGTATATAGATAGCTTATGGGCCCCCACAGCACTGTATATTTAGGTCAAGTTGCCAACTTTTGAAAATGAACAAGCAGGAGAAACTAGTGGGCGGCGCGCGTAGAAAAAATTTTCATGGACACGCCCATCTTGTTGGTATGCCACGCCCCTTCAAAACCCCACACCCACTCCACCTAAACTGAAATAACGGCTTTGGAAGAAAGCCAGGTAGATTGCCCTTATAGCCAGGGAGTAGCCCCCCTAACCAGGTAGTGCCCCTTACAGGCCGGTAGATGCCCCCTTGTAGCCAAGTAGATGCCCCCCCTGTAGCCAGGTAGAAACAAATTTGGGAGCCAGGTAGATGCCCCCCTTTGTTAGCCAGGGAGGTGCACCCCATTGTTAGCCAGGTAGGTGCCCCCATTGTTTTGCCAGAGGTGCCCCCCATTGTTACCAGGTAGGTGCCCCCCCAATGTTAGCCAGGTAGGTGCCCCATTGTTAGCCAGGGTAGGTGCCCCCATTTTTGCCAGGTAGGTGCCCCCATTGTCAGCCAGGTAGGTGCCCCCCATCTGTTTGCCAGGTAGTGCCCCATCTGTTTGCCAGGTAGTGCCCCCATTGTTTGCCAGGTAGATGTCCCCTCTGTTGCCAGGTAGTGCCCCCTCTGTTGCCAGGTAGTGCCCCCTCTTTGCAGGTAGTGCCCCCATCTGTTAGCTAGGTAGTGCCCCCATCTGTTAGCCAGGGAGTGCCCCCATCTGTTTTGCCAGGTAGATGCCCCCCTCTGTTGCCCGGTAGATGCCCCCCTCTGTTGGCCGGTAGGTGCCCCCGCTGTTGCCCAGGTAGTGCCCCCTTTGTTGCCAGGTAGATTGTCCCCTCTGTTGCCAGGTATGCCCCCTCTGTTGCCAGGTAGAGGCCCCCTGTGTTGGCAGGGAGTGCCCCTTTGTTGCCAGGTAATGTCCCCTCTGTTGCCAGGTTTGTGCCCCCTCTGTTGCCAGGGAGTTGCCCTCTCTGTTAGCCAGGTAGAGCCCCCAAACGCTAATAAAAATCAAATAATAAAATCCACTTACCTTACCAGGCTCCTGCAGCGTGGCCAGCTCCTGCCCGATCTCTTCAGCGGCGCCGGGGATGTGAGCGCAGCCGCGCGTCACTCCCCTGCTGCCGCACGTCCCTTCCCCTGCGCCGCTGACCTGTATGTGCGGCGCACAGTGGCGCCGGACATACAGGGGGAGGAGGGAGGAGGGATCGCTCCCTCCTGCCTCCGCCCCCCACACAGACACCGCGGGCGGGAGAGCGGCCGCGGCGGCCGCATCACCCGCCTGTAGGACGGGTTTCCCCCGGCGGCGCAAGAGTAGCGCACCAGCGCTACTCTTGCGCCGCGGTAAAATTTAAAGGACCCCGCCGCCTGCAGGCGGCGGGAGGAATGGCCAACTCCCCCGGGAGGGCGGGAGGGGACCCCAAATAGCGGGACCCCCCCGCCAAAAACGGAGAGTTGGCATGTATGATTTAGGTAGCTGATAGGCCTCACAGCACATATGTAGGTAGATTATAGCTCCTCCCTGCACGGATAGAAGTAGATAATAAACCCCCCTCCCTGCACATATGACAGTAGATAATACATCCCTCCATTGCACATATGACAGTAGATAATAGCCCCCCTCCCTGCACATATAACAATAGATTATAGCCCCCCTCCCTGCACTATGACAGTAAGATAATAGCATCCCTCCCTGCACATATAACAGTAGATAATAGCCCCCCTCCCTGCACATAAACAAATAGATAATAGCCCCCCTCCCTGCACATAAAACAGTAGATAAATAGGCCCTCCCTGCACATAAAACAGTAATAATAGACCCTGACAGCACTTACCTGACCTCGCTCCCTGCCGCTGTCGCTGTCAGTGGTCCCGGTCTTTTCTTCCCGCGGCTTGACGTCACCAGGCCGCGCGCGGGCAGCGGATGACGGCACGCCGCCTGGCTGTGCACATCCTGACTTTCGGCCACAGATTACTCCGCGGAGCTCTCTGCTCCGCTGAAGCATCTAACTGTAGGGGCGTCCGGCGGACGCACAATACAGTTAGCCCCCGCCACCCGCTGCCGTCGCCAAGGCCCAAAACCCGCTAAGCCGATAGCTTAGCGATTTTTTTAGCGGCTTAGGACCCTAACGTTTTCGGCGGCGGGGGCGTATAGGGGGGGCGCCCCGGGGGACCCGGGTGGACCTGGAGAGGGTGATTTTTAGGGTTTTGAAGTTATCCCTTTTTTTTTTGGGTTCCCCCTTTTTGGGGATAGATGTGATTTTTTGATCACTCTTTTTTTACAGTTGTGGGGGAAACCGTAAAAATACAAAAAAAACCTGAAAATTTTTCCTTTTTCGTTTTTTTTTTTTTTCTTCTATGGTGTTTAGCGTAGGGGATAAATTATGTTATTTTTAAAATAGACCCAGACTTTTTTTGGATGTGACAAAACCAAATTTAAATGTTTAAATTTTTTTTTATTATTTCAAAAAGGGGGTAAATTTTAACATTTAATATTTTGTTATTCATTTTTTATTTTCCAAACATTTTTTTCTTTTTTTTTACTTGAAACAATAAAGGTTTTTTTTTCTCACTACATTGATTCCCAATCTCATCTAAACCGTTTTTTTTTGGGTTTATTTTGAATTCAGGGAAATGTTTACGGGCTTCCACTGGCTGCAGAAAACCAGGTCTGTACAAAAGCAACCAGTGCGGCAGCCTTTTCAGGAAATCAAACAGGTTTGTACTAAAGCGCCTAAAGGACTGTTTGCAGCCCTTACAAGGGGGAAATAGCTAGGAATGGGTAAGGGACATTTAAAAAGGGAAACCAAAAATTTTTGTAAAGTGACTTGTTTTGCAAGCCCTTTTTAACAAAAAAAGCAATCTTTTGAAAGTGAAAAAACCCCTTTAAGCCCGGCCCCTTGGGTGTTTTAAACCACAAGGGGGCCACTCGCCCAAAAACCTTTTTTTTAATTGCATGCAGTAGGGTGTTCTAAATTTCCCTGCGGGGGCCTGGGGAAGTGGACTATGAACACAAAAAACCCGGTAGTTTTCCCTTTTTTCCCTTTTAAATTTTTTAAATCTACAATTATTTTTAGTGTCAATTTTTTAAAGTCAATTTGTTGTTTCAAAATAATTTAATCAATATCTTTTTCATAGAGCACGACAACTCTTTTTTAAAATTTTTGGGTCCTCATTGATTCAGTGTCAGACCACTATCCCCCAACACGGTTCCCCCAAACAAACAGGTCTTTTTACATTTTGGAGAATAGGCCACATTGCAGTGACATTCTCTTTGCAATGTCGCGATTGCAAAGAGGATAATTGATGCATAGACACTTTCCCCCTTTGGGACCTGGGAAAAAAACAATAATAAACCCCATAAAAGTTTTTAAAACCCAAATTTAATACCCCAAACCACGGGTGGAAACCCTACTTTAGTTTCTCTTATACATAAATTGTACAGACAATACTACACTAGGGGTGACAATAGGGTTTTTTTGGTTTGCCCAACCATTAGTGGCATAGAATCCCCTTTAATCATGACCGTTTTACTGGGGGTCAAAGTTTTAAGGTGTTTTTCCCAACTAAAAAAAGTGAAAATTCAGGCTCGGGAAAACCATTTTTAAAACTCAGCCCAACCTTTTCCAGAAAATTAAGGGCCCCTTTAGATTTGCCGTCCACCCGCATAAATGTGGGGAATCGTACGGTTGAAAGAGCGACGCCCCAGAACCCCCTTGATCTCAGGGCATTAAAAAAACCCCCAGGGGCGCCCAAAAAAATGCACCCATTTTGGAGTGCATCTGAAAATAAATTTTAGTGAACAGGGCTGGGGCCATTTTTTGGGCAAAAGGACCCCAAAACACTTCTGGTGCACCCCTTTTTTCGTAAAATTCGCCATGGGTTAGCTTTCAAAGCATTTTTTTTTTTGCTTTTAGCATAATTTAAAACTTACCTCAGCCCCCTGTTTTCTTGGTTTCTTTTTTTTTGAATTCAGGGGCGTTTTTTACTGGCTTCTACTATGGCTGCCAGGCCCCTGAACCCTATAGCAATCAGGGGCGGCAGCCTATCGGGAGATAAAACAGCCCGTAGCTATACAACCAGGACGGCCACCCAAATCATGAATATTGAAAAAACCGTACTATACGCCCTTTGAGGAGAAAACAGCCCATAAAAGGGGGGAAAACTGGGAAAAAGGAAAAACTGAAATGGATTTTTACATTACATTTTACTTACAATTTTTAAAAATTTTTATATATTTAAACATTTTACAAACAATTCCCCAAAGTGACTTTTTTTTGGGCCCAAGATCTTTAACATAAAAAGCAACCCCTTGAAGTGAGACAAAACCCTTTTTAAAAGGGGTTTAAAAAGCGGGAAAAACCCCATCTCTGTTTTCCCTGCTGTTACCAACGGGTGTCAGCTGTAGGGAGTGGGTTCCTTTTTTGCTGGCTGAAGTGTAGGTTTTATCGCTCCCACTTTGGGATACATGCAGCTTTGTGATCCCTTTGTATTCCAGTTTTTTAGAGTTGAAGGGACAAAAAAGGTCCATAATTTTGGCGCTTTTTTAATTCTAAAACAGGAAAAGGGGTGTGTTTTGAACTTTTAATTTTTTTCATATTTTTAAAACTTTTGTTTTTACTAATATATTGCAGAACAGTGTATAATTTTGGAAATCTTTCCCGTTTCACCCTGGGCCCCAAGCGGGTTTAAAACCCCCTTAAAGGGGCCCAAAGCCTAAAAAGGGTTAATGACCAAAACATTTTTTTAGGGTTTTTCCTTCTTTGTGTTTTTAACAGTTTTTAAAATTTTTTTTTTTTCAATGACACAGTTGCATGACGCCTTGTTTTATTCAGGACAAGTTGTACTTTATGGGGGAATAGTTTAAGTTCACTTATAAATAAAAAAAAAAAAAAAAGTGTTTTTTTTTTTTTTTTTAAACCATTCACAAATTTTACAAATTAATAACTTGTTTTGATTAAATTTTACAGTTATTGCGGGGGTTTTTGGGGGATACTTAATATATGTATTTTTTTTGTGTGTGTAATATATGCACAATTATTTTTTATTAAATATTTATTTTTATTTTGTTATTTATTTTTTCTTTTTTTTTTTACACTTTTCTTTTTGTTTTTTTTTTTACTTTTTTTTCTTTAAAATCCCCTGAAGGAAGAACTGTTTTACTTTTTTTTTTTTTTTTTTTTTTTTACACTTAGCAATGTATTATCATATTCATATAAGCTAATACATTATAATCTGTGTCAGTCTGACACAGGCAGTGATCAGGACAGCACAGTGTGCCCTGGTCACTGGCTTGATACACAGACAGCTCTGGGGCCACTCTAGGTCCCCAGGGCTGACTGTGCAGCCGGTCCCCGGGCTCTGTCGGGTCACCGGGTGTTCCGATCACCCGACAGAGCAGGGGAAACCCTTTGATTGCGCTGTGGTGATGATCTGCCGCAATCAAAGGGTTAAAGCACCGGGTTGCGGAGGTTTCCTCCGCTCCCCGGTGCTTGCACGGGATGCTCTGGGATCAGGGCTGTGTAGTACAAACTCCGATGTCTGCACCGACGTCTAAAGTCGGTGAGTGGGAGTTAAGGAGTTAAAAGAGTTGTCAACCTACTACCAAAATCCTGCTAACAGCTCCTATGACCCCAGTCAAATTAAAAAAAAACCTTATACTTACCTTCCACTGGTCCTCAGTTCGATTTTGCCATTTCCCCAGTCTTCTGTTTTCATCCTGTTACTTCCGAACCGGAATTTCAGAGGCTGCAGCTATCACATGCCACTAAATTATATCACTGTTCGGAAAAGCACAGCTCCAAATAGTACTGTTAGTAGAGGCACGTGACTGACCCATTCAGATGTGAAAGAATGAAAACAGAAGACCAGGAAGATGCGGTGCTGGAACCAAGGACCAGAAGAAGGCGAGTATAAACAGAAGACCAGGAAGATACGGTGCTGGAACCGAGGACCAGAAGAAGGCGAGTATAAACAGAAGACCAGGAAGATACGGTGCTGGAACCGAGGACCAGAAGAAGGCGAGTATAAACAGAAGACCAGGAAGATACGGTGCTGGAACCGAGGACCAGAAGAAGGTGAGTATAAACAGAAGACCAGGAAGATACGGTGCTGGAACCGAGGACCAGAAGAAGGTGAGTATAAACAGAAGACCAGGAAGATACGGTGCTGGAACCGAGGATCAGAAGGTGAGCATACGTTTTTTATTTTACTGCTAGTATGATTTTTATAGGAGGCGGACAACCTCTTTAGGAGCAGTAAGATTTCCTTAGAGCCTTTATTAGGGCCATAACAAAACGCTCTGAACCTTGCAGTCATGTTATAGACGGGTTAACTGGTGGTGGAATGGAGCACTGCAACGTTTTCTAACGGATTAGATGCTAAAGCCCATCTAAATGGTTAAATGGTTGGGATCGTAGTGATCTCTGCTCCCGGCTGCTAGCTGTAATGCACAGCTAGCACCCGCTAGTTGTGGAGCGGACACACGCGAGTGAGCCTGCTTCATACCACGCCCTTAGCAACATCATGACGTACAATTATGCCATACCTGATAAGGGGTTACGAGACAGGTTTAGCAGTGGATCGCTACAGGTGTCACTGGGGGCAGCCAATTGACAAGCAAAGCATTTCCAGTAACACATGGAAATACTGGGATCGTAACTAAACTTCTACAAGGAATAACGAAGGAACAGTACAACACAAAATTACAAGAGAACATACGGTTAGTTTCCTAGGTTACCAACCACCTGTGTGCCCTAGCAGCTATGTCTTTGCCGACAGGCGGGGGCTGCGGGGCTAGTGGACATATGTGGCTGGTAACCTAGTAAATCATCCTTAAACAAGGCTGGACGCACACATACAGTTTTTAATGAAGTTTTCTTTTCGCCAAAACACAGGCTTGGTTAAAAAAAGATGCCTATATTCACACAGCATAAAAAGGATGCTGAAAAATATGTGCATACATATGTGCATACGTCAAGGGAAAATTTTAATTATTTATGGGCGATCTTCATGAGTTTTTTAAGTTTTTGCTTATTTTTGGTACTTTTATGCAACAAATAATGCACAAATTAAATCGTTATTCATCACAGAAGACAACCCTTTATGTCCAGTTCATGCTGCCATGAAAACTGAAGCCTTTTCTGGCGATGCAAGCAGAGGTGCAGTAACCGTCCATCTGCTTTAGACCCCATACGAATTAGGGTTTACTGAACTGCTGTTTAAGACACGTCTGGCTGTCCCTGGTTCAGTGAGGTGCTCCACTGCAGTGAATCAGTCGACCCTCACTCACCTTCACAGCCGATGTTCACCTCTCGCACCAATGGCACCTGCTGTTCTGCAGTTTCCACATCCCTTATTCACAATGGCGCATTTATCCACTAATGATACACTTCCACCACAGCACTTCACAGTTTCAGAAATATCACCACTCTCAGCCCGAAAGCCCATAATCATCCCTTTTTGCAACTCCGATAAAACCACCCTTTTACCCATGACAGCAGAGGGATATGTGTGCAGACAGCCTATCACACACTTTATATACCCACCAAGTCAGCCTACCACACGTAACTTCCTTCATGAGCTGCCAATATTGAAAGTAGTAAGTAGTCATAATAATGATAAAGGGACTTAGCTGTGTAGCATAAATTCTCCAACTCTAGCAGCATACAGTAGGTACTATAATCAATACACACATTAAACTTAGGAAAACAGTTAACCCCTTTAGGGTATGTTCACACGGCTTATTTTGGCACGCAGTTCGCAGCGTATTGTGCGCCGCACTTACGGTAATATATAGAGAGCTACGCATTACGTGTTGTCAATACAATCGTATTGTAGGCGCAGGGAGATAACTGATATGTCAATTATTAGCGAGTAATGCATGTCTATGGGGAAGGCACCCGGCTGGCCCCCCGTGCTTTGGAAAGACGTGCCGCAATAAGCCGTGTGAACATACCCTAAAGATGCAGCCAGTTTTGAACTTTCTGACAGAGTGTCATTTTTGAAATCTGAAATGTGTCACCTTATGTGGGAATAACTTTTTGATACTTTTACCTATCCATGTGATTCAGAAATTGTTTTCTCATGACACATTGTGCTTAAAGTTAGTAAAAAATTTTGGTCTATACAATCCTTGTTAATTTATGAAAAATTTGCTATTTTCAAAGTGTAAAAATTTGTGTAAGTTATTTCACACAAAACAGTTTATAACTAGTATCTACCATATGTCTACTGTAAGTTGGCATAATTTTTTAAATGTATTTTACTTTTTTACAACATTTTCAGAAATTTTGGTAGTAATTTTTCACATTTTCAAGAAAATTTGCAACATTGCAGTCCAGTTCTGATGTGACTTTGATTGGCCTGTATGTTAGACACCCCCATAAATTATTGAAGGTCCATGTCTTTTGTTTGTATAAAAAGTTTGTCAATTTTCAGTTCTTGTATAACATCATGTCTGAAGAAGGGAGCTAGTACTCTCGAAAGCTCACCATCAAATATACTCAGCCTGAAAAAGGTATCGCCTGATTTCTTCACTCTTCTAAAACAGCATTTAGGAAGTTAGTTAAGTGAGAGGCCTGGATTTGGCTCTATTGAGAGACAAAGATAGCATAGGACCGCCCGACCTGAGATCACGTTGAAAGTCGTGGACAGCTTAAGCATTTTTTGATCAAAATATGTGAACCAAGAATCTCAAAGTTTTTTCATTACAGAACAAGGGACACAGTGCTGGAAACAGTGTTCACACAGCATATTACAGCATGCATAATTGCCCGCCATAAACGCTGAGCATTTGCACTTGCAATTTCAAAGCAGTGTCCTGCCTCCTATACTTTGAACCACTACACAACATATAGACCTGCAAAGAAGTGACGTTATTTCTTTGCAGACACATACTAAATTATGATCGCACAATATGCGGCATGTGATTGACACCATGTATTTTACATTGATCTCTATGGGTACTGTGTTGTACAACTTTTGGGGCATATTGTGGCACATATTTTGGCGCAATTACTCCCCAAATACGTGCCAACATAAGTTCCAAAAGATGCCAGGTCTGTCACTAGCTTGTGCTGTACTCAGCATGGACAACATAACCTATGTGACAGGTTCCCTTTAAAGAGGTGTTCTCACCAGGGCTGTGGAGTCGGAGGCTATTTTGCAGGAGTCGGAGTCGTCATAAAATGGACCGACTCCCAAAATACATAATTAGTTGATCCAGTTCGTTCGATGCAAAGAGCAAGAGGAATTAGGTCCGGCCAGTGCTACTGCTCCAATATCTTCAGCCTCATCACATGAGGAGTGTAATTGATGACATGGAGCAGGCAAAGCGCTGCCCCAGGGGAAAAGATTCTTCTCCCATGGCAAACGGATTTCAGCAAAATTTTTCACCTGCTTTCAAAGAAATAGAAGAGTTCAACCATTCATCAAAACTGACTGTGGCTGAGGCAATTCCTTTATACCCTGACATTGTTAGAGATGTTGACCCTGTGGTCACCGCATTGCCCCCAACCCAAGTTAGTGTAGAGAAGCCGTTCTCTAGCCTGGAAATGAGTTTAGATGTGAGGTCATGTATGCAGGATCTGATGGAGGCAATACTATTTCTCAGAACAAATTCAGAGAC
Source organism: Phyllomedusa bahiana (assembly GCA_025379985.1). Taxonomy (NCBI): domain Eukaryota; kingdom Metazoa; phylum Chordata; class Amphibia; order Anura; family Hylidae; genus Phyllomedusa; species Phyllomedusa bahiana. Next base: position 76,465 of record JAODAL010005067.1, read on the forward strand.
TCAACAAATGTTCCTGCAGTGTTTTGCATATTTACATTTTTTTGTGTCCTAAAGTCATATCCAATAAATATATTTTACACTGACGAGCAAAATGGTAACAATGTTTTGAACTTGTGACTTTCAGGCTCCATATCTCTCCATCCACTACAGCTTTGTACATGAGGCTACTGTAATTGTATATACAGTCATTTGACCCATATTATACATAAATTTGACATGCAAGTATTTAGTATCTGCTTAGTTACAATTTTGCTCCTAAAAAGTGTTAATTTTTATTATTTTGTTAGTATTTGGTGAATCCACCTTTGGTTTTAAATACTGCCTGAATCCTTCTGGGCTCTGAATCAGATTCAAGCACATCTGACCAAAATCTGCTCCCAGGTCTCTCTACACATTCCCAATGTTGGTGCAGACTGGACTTGGATACAAATACAGCTTTTTCTTCACACGAGTGTTAAAAAGATCAAAACATTGTTACCCTTTTGCTTATCAGTGTCTGTTCTACCTAAATAGCATGACTATTGTATCATAAGGTGATAAACAGCCTGATGTTACCACTTTACTACAGTAAAGTTATTACTAAAACAAGCGCCATGGATGAGGGAGTCAGGAGTCAGAGTCGAGGGTTTGGGAAATTAAGGAGTCGGAGTCGGGGTTTCGGCTTGCCGACTACACAGCCCTGGTTCTCACCATGCTGTCTTAAAGAGTCCACTCTTTATAGTGAGCTTCAGGTTCCCATTTCCAGTTTAGGTTGTGGGCGGGTCTACAGAAGTGATTGGCATTTCAGTTCTGCTGTTCCTAACTGAGCCTGTTAGAAGGACATTAGTAATGGAGGGGTTTTAAAAGCAGGATAGAAGGCTACAGAGATCTAAAGGGTTAAGTTTGTCAGTAAAAATATAAACAAGCTCCTGTGCTGCTGATAAGACACAGCAGGGAGTGATATCAGCAACCAGGCCAGGGCTGCTCAAACACAGAGAGGTGGGTGGTAGCCTTACATAAAGAAGCAGGGGATGAGAACTGCTCTAACTTTAACACCTAGGGCCACATGTATGAAAACTGTCTAGGTCTAAAATTCACTTTGTTGCCCATAGCAACCAATCAGAGCGCCCCTTTCATTTCATATAGTGCTCTGGAAAAATTAAAGGGGCGATCTGATTGGTTGCTATGGGCAATAAGGTGAATTTTAGACCTAGACAGTTTTCATTCATGTGACCCCTAAAGTCACAGCCATTTTTGGATTTTTGGTTTTCGTTTTACCCTCTCCGCGTTCGAAGAATCATGACTCTTTTGTATTTCCATGCTTTTTACTACTGCCATTGACCATAACATAATGTACTCAGAAACCGCAAAACAATTCTCAGTGGGGTGAAATGTGAGGGCGCATGTATGAAATTATGGCGTTTAAAGGCCAAATTTCATGCACATTACAATAGCATAGAATGTACCTGATTTATGAACCTGCTCTACTTGATGTCATAAATCAGGTGCATTCTAGCGTTAACACGACATTTCAGGCTCAGGTAAACCACTTTGAAAGTGCTCTACCCGTTCCAGTTGTAATGCGCCTATAATTGCCGTAACGAAGCTATAAATCTACAGCTTCGTTCGATTCTAGTGCAACCCGCCTCCCGCACGCTCCCCGAAATCAGGCACATTACAAAGTGCCGCGGGCGCTCTGTAATGCACCTCATAATGGTGTTCGGGAGGATTTTCACTATTGCGAACGGGGCTGTGCTAGATGTCAGGCTGAAAATACGCCAGACTTCTGCCGCAGCCCCGTTCGTACATGTCCCCCTTAATATTCATAATTTTTTTCTATTTTTACTTTAAGGGTATGAAAACGGTAAAAGCGCTGTGTAAAACATATCCAAAGACGTACCCAAAGTGCGCTGTGTGTTTGGATGCATTGTCTGTGCAGCAGAAACCCACTCTAGTCTTAAATAGGGCGTCTGCTGCGTAAAACGGAACAAGAATTGACTTGTCAGTTCTTTGAATGGATCCGAAAGATGCATGTAAAACACAAATCGGTGTTCAGAAGTGTGAACACCGCTGCATGTTTTACATTGAAACTAATGTAAATCCCACTGCACATTGTTAGATCCATGTTTGGATCTGCGTAAGCATACCCTAAGGGCATGTTCACACGGCTTATTTGGACGCAGTTTTGGACGGGGTTTTCGGAGCATTTCCTCGCCCAAAATCACATCAGAAGAGGTTTTAGAGGCGTTTCTCGGCGAGGTTTTGGATTAGGTTTTCACCCATACAAATTAATAGCCAGGACAAAAACCGCGCCCAAAGTGCGCCGAAATCACGCTTCAAGAATTGACATGACACTTCTTTCCAAAGAAGCGTGTAAAAACCTTGTCGTGTGTGAACTACAACGAGGTTTTACATAGGAATCAATTAAATGAACTGTGGGCGTTTTGGACTAGGTTTCGGGCGAGGAAACGCTCCGAAAACCTCGTCCAAATAAACCGTGTGAACATGCCCTAATACTTAGATCCCTTAGGGTACTTTACCTCTGGGGGCATGAGCTTGCTTTATATACGGCAGTACTCTCGTACTGTGTATACAGGATTTTCATTCATTAGTAATAGGTGTACATACTTGGCAGCTATGGAAGCCTGCAATCGATCGTAATCGCAGGAGGGGGCATTAGGATGAACAGTGTGCAGCACTATTCCTCATTCACTTAGAGGCAGTGGTGTCTTAAATGTTTATGGAAGGATCGGAGCTGGCTCCGTTCTCTGCTGTTTGCAGCGGTTGCTGGCTATGATGAACAGCCGTCGTATATGGAGCGAGCTCAGCGCATGAAACCGCTCCCTACATGGAATTTGGATGCTCAGGAACAATTATAGCAGACATGGAGGCCTTCATTAAGCCACCCAGCTGCCATGACCACCGAAATCGCATGGGGCCTTGGGAACAGACTCTAATCTTCTAGACATCATGGTGGACTTCACTGTAGCATCTAAATAGCTGGAAGCTGAGCAGTTTCTGAACATGGCCATCATCAGCTCTAACAGCCAGCGCATGAGCCCGCTTCATACACCCTTAGGCCATGTTCACACGGCTTAAAATTGGACATATTTCAGTCCGTAATTACGCGCCGGAGTGCGCAAATTACGGCTGGAATTTGTCCTAGTCATTACGGTATTCCACAGTTCTCATAGAGAACTATGGATTACGTCTCCTCTCCCTGCTCGGCGAATACGCCGCGGGGGGAGATAAGTGACATGTCAATTACCAGCGGCGTATATGCGCCGCTGGTAATGAATGTCTATGGGCCGGCGAGGTGCCGGCCCCCCGTTCCCGCTGCGTAATTACGCCCTGCAAATAAGCCGTGTGAACCTAGCCTAAGTGTAGTTTTGATGTACAGGTATGTTTATTTCCACTAAGGTGGTTAACAACCAGCACCCATTGGGTATGGAGAGGGCTCTGCAAGGGAGTTCATTCCATACTTTTACTGAAATTATGACAAATATACATCAGGCGTGGATAAGGGGTTATACACATTATTTGAGAAAAAACCACTGGGGCGCATTTATTAAGGGAAATGTGCCAGAATTCTGGTGAAATTTTCAAACATACTGGGGACATGTATGAAAACTGTCTTGGTCTAAGACTTTGTGTTGCCCATAGCAACCAATCAGAGCGCACCTCACTCTTTCAGAGCACTACATGAAATGATCAGTTGATATGGGCAACACAAAGTCTTAGACCGTTTTCGTATATGAGGCCCACTGTCATACAGGCTTTACACCACGTTTATTTTGGGTTTTAAACAGTTGCTAGACACTTCTGCACCTTGTCCGATATAACAGGCAAAGCATCTGTAAAAGGGGGCTGCGACACCACGCGTCACAATTCCGGTGCAATTAGTGGCATAAAGTACGCCAGCTAATAGAAGGTGCGAACCTGCGGCAGATTTATCAACACTATGATAAATATGGCGCATTGTAAAACGGTCTAGTCTGTGTTGGACAGTGTCTATACATCTGCCCCATTGGGCCTCATTTATGAAGCTAGTAGTCAGGCTGTCCTTGTTGCCCATAGCAACCAATCAGCACCCAGCTTTAATTTTTCCAGAGCAGTGTAAGAAATTAAAGCAGAGTTCAGATTGGTTGCTGCTGACAACAGGGGCAGTCATATCGCAATACCGGTTTGATAAATGAGGCAAACTCCACCTTAAATGTCTCTTCCCTAACCCAGGAAGAAGTGCGGCTCCACCTTAAGAAATCAACAGGTCCTGATGGTATACACCCCTGTGTCCCCAAAGGAAATAAGGTGATAGACAGGTGCCTATTCTTAATATTTATGGACCGCCTAATAACGGGGTATGTCCCATGTCCCAAAGGATTGTCGCATAGCAGATGTGGTGCCAATATTCAAAAATGGGTCAAAAAGTGATCTTGGACACTATAGTCCGGTAAGCTTAAAGGGGATGCATCGCTTCTTTAGTTCGGCTGATTCATACTGCTCTCAGCCCCCCCCCCCTCCCTCCCCAAGTCCACATGTCACTGTGTCTCTCCCTATGCAGTCTCATTTTGTAAGAGCTGTATACATACCACAGGCTGCATGCAATCTAGACTGAGCACTGATCTCTTCTCCTCTCACAGCTGGAGATTTGTTACAGTTGAATCCAGCTTTCTATGAACAGCACAGATTTCCCTTATATTTTGGAGAGTTACACACCGAGACACAACTGTGCTGTTTTTTGATTGTAGCATCTGCTGCAGTGTGTTTCTGCTGGGTGTGCAGAGAGAAATTGCTACGGCCCGTAACTCTGAGTCAGAGAAGCAGGGATCGACATAATATTGTGCTGTTTCCTGATTGTAGTAGCCCTGCAGTGTTATTCTGTTTCTTCTGGCTGTGCAGAGTGAAAATGTCAATTCCTTAAATGCTGTAGCAGAATCCAAAATGTATCCGCCACCTAATAGTCTCTGCTGTGTGAAGGCTCCTCAACCTTCAATTCAGTACTCCAACAAACAACAAGCAGATTCAAATGTTGCAAAAGGTTACCAAACATTTATTGACAGTCCCATTAAATATAAGACCACATCTGTAACATCCCGTTACTTGCGTTTAAGTTGTGTTGGCAATCCATAGTAGGTGGCAGGAACATACAAAAGCATTTTTACCAACTGCGATGCTGCGACCGCATAGCCCGGCTACTCCATCTTGGAATGCAGCAGTTCTGACAGGCGGGCGTGGCGCAGGGCGTGGACGTTTCGGGGGACCTCCCCCTTCTTCAAGCACGCTCTGCAAGCTTACCTCATGCTATTTATAGGTAAGCACAGGAGTATGCAATCTACACCTCCACAATATAATAAGGTAAAAACCTACTACGACAATATTATACATTTTATAAAAAGGCTCTGAGGCCCCAATTTTCATTCATGCCAGCTGGCGCTAGTGTGTTCATCTTATAGATCCATCTTGCCTCATGTTGCAAGAGGAGCTTTTCAATTGATTCACCTTCCCTCACATTAACTTCCTCCAATACAGCCCATCTCAGCTCAGACACATTGTGATTATTTTCTAAAAAATGTCTGGCTATGCTCGTCTCTCCAAACCTCTTACCTCCCTCATTTTTCTCTACAGTTTTGTTCTTTAATGCCAATCTGATATTACTACGGTGCTCATTGAGCCTGATTTTTATACTCCTCTTTGTCTGGCCCACGTATCCCTTCCCGCATGGGCACTTCAATATATACACCGCGTTTTTTGTATCACATGTGAACGCTCCTTTAATAGGTATATCAATTCCCTTAGTTGGATGTGATATGTGTGAACCTTGTATTATTGCACTACAGTTCTGGCAATTTTTACAGGGATATGTCCCCTTCCTTTCAGGATTCAAAAATGGCCCTTTTTTGGCTGTTGCCCCTTTGATGTCACTTTTTACTATTTGGCTACCTATAGTACGTCCCTTACGGTACGTAAAAATAGGTGGATCCTTAAATGTTTTACCAAACCTGCTATCGCTTTTCAATATACTCCAATGTTTTTTGATTATTCTCTTTATCATCTCACTATGAGCATCATAAGTGCTGACAAAAGCGAGAATTCCCTCCTTACCTTTTTTCTTTTTTTGCCTACTGAATAAGACAGAGCGATCAATTTCACATATGTTTTGTGCTATCCCTTCCATATGGTTCCTGTCATATCCTCTTTCCTCAAACTTTTTCATTATTCTCTGACTTTGTTCTTGGTATATTTGCTTGGTAGAACAAATTCGCCTCACTCTTGTAAGTTGACCTTTTATTATGCCATCAAATGTTTTTGGCGCATGATGGCTCTTTTTGTGCAAAACATTATTTTTGTCAGTCGGCTTAGTGAATAAACTAGTAACAAACCCATTCGAGGTTTTCCTGACCTCAACATCTAGGTAGTGGATGACATCTCTGTCTACTGTGGCGGTAAACTCAATAAGAGGATGAATCCCATTGATATTTTCTACAAATGTTTCAAGTGTTTCTTCAGTACCCTTCCACAGGACAAAGATGTCATCCACATACCGATACCAGGCCACCACAATGTGATGGCCTTGAGTTTTAAAAATATACTGCTTTTCCAGACATTTTTTAGAAAATAATCACAATGTGTCTGAGCTGAGATGGGCTGTATTGGAGGAAGTTAATGTGAGGGAAGGTGAATCAATTGAAAAGCTCCTCTTGCAACATGAGGCAAGATAGATCTATAAGATGAACACACTAGCGCCAGCTGGCATGAATGAAAATTGGGGCCTCAGAGCCTTTTTATAAAATGTATAATATTGTCGTAGTAAGTTTTTACCTTATTATATTGTGGAGGTGTAGATTGCATACTCCTGTGCTTACCTATAAATAGCATGAGGTAAGCTTGCAGAGCGTGCTTGAAGAAGGGGGAGGTCCCCCGAAACGTCCACGCCCGCCTGTCAGAACTGCTGCATTCCAAGATGGAGTAGCCGGGCTATGCGGTCGCAGCATCGCAGTTGGTAAAAATGCTTTTGTATGTTCCTGCCACCTACTATGGATTGCCAACACAACTTAAACGCAAGTAACGGGATGTTACAGATGTGGTCTTATATTTAATGGGACTGTCAATAAATGTTTGGTAACCTTTTGCAACATTTGAATCTGCTTGTTGTTTGTTGCAGAGTGAAAATGTGCCAGTCCCCTACTTTGAGTGAAAGGCAGGAATGCAAGCTCCGTGAATACAGCCCAACGGGGGCGGAACAGAATGTAAATGAGCTCTCAGCTAGTGAAATGCAAGGAGGAGGGATCCAACCAGCACTGGATATCAGTGTAAACAGAAGATAAGGAAAACTGTGAATACAAGACAGTTTGCTAATTACATCTAATTGCAAAGTTGCTTGTATTCACTGTCCCCTAATTCTGAAGACCATTTAATGAAATGATACAACCCCTTTAACCTCTGTTGTAGGTAAAATGTTTGAAGGTTTTCTCAGAGATGCTATCCTGGAGTATCTCACTGAAAATAAATGTATAACGCCGTTCCAGCATGGGTTTATGAAGGATCGGTCCTGTCAGACTAATCTCATCAGCTTCTATGAGGAAGTCAGTGCTAGACTGGATCGGGGTGAGGCACTGGATGTCATATATCTAGATTTCTCTAAAGCATTTGATACGGTGCCACATAAAAGGTTGGTAAATAAAATGAGAATGCTTGGACTGGGGGAAAATGTGTGCAAGTGGGTAACTGGCTGAGTGATAGAAATCAAAAGGTAGTAATTAACGGTACATACTCAGACTGGATCCCTGTTACTAGTGGGGACCACAAGGGTCAGTATTGGGCCCTATCCTCTTTAATATATTCATTGATGACCTTACACAGTGATTGCACAGTAGAATATCGATCTTTGCAGACGATACTAAGCTCTGTAAAGTAATCAACACAATAGAGGATAATGTGTTATTACAAAGGGATCTGGATAGGTTGGAGGCCTGGGCAGAGAAATGGCAGATGAGGTTTAACACAGATAAATGCAAGGTTATGCAAATGGGGAGGAAAAATCCATTACATGATTACATTTTAAATGGAAAAATGCTGGGAAAAAGTGACTGGAGAAGGACTTGGGAATCCTAGTGGACAGTAAACTTAATTGTAGCAGCCAGTGTCAGGCAGCAGCAGCCAAAGCAAATAGGATCATGGGGTGCATTAAAAGGGGCATAGATGCACATGATGGGAACATTATACAAGTCACTGGTTAGACCACACATGGAATATTGTGGGCAGTTTTGGGCACCAGTGCACAGGAAAGACATTGTAGAGCTTGAACAGGTACAAAGGCAGCAACGAAAATAATAAAAGGACTGGGTGGACTGCAATACCCAGAAAGATTAGCAAGATTAGGGTTATTTAGCTTACAGAAAAGACGGCTTCGGGGGACATAATAAATATGTTTAAATATATTAAAGGTCAATATAGAGAACTCTCTCAAGATTTATTTATACCCAGGACTGTATCCATAACTACATCTAGAGGAAAGAAGTTTTCTACATAGAAAGAGATTGTAAGATACTGTAAGAGCAGCGAGACTGTGGAACTCTCTGCGAGAGGAACTTGTCATGGCGAATTCACTAACAGAGTTCAAAAAGGGTCTGGATGCATTTCTGGAGTGTAATAATATTACAAGTTATAGTGACCAGGATTCTGGAGGAGGGGCGCTGAACCAGGGCTTTATTCCGTTTGGCAATTTTTTTCCCTAAAACAAGGACAATTGGCTTCTACCTCATGGGAGATTTTGTGTTCCTCTGGATCAACACTATAGCACAATAGGCCGACCTGGACGTCTTTTTTTGGCTTTGCAGGACTATCTGCGTCCTCTGCGTTGCTGTGGTGGCCATCTTGCCAGTCTGACTGACAGCAGTAAGTATAGCCACAATACCCCGTTCATGTGTTTATTTCTGCCGGATCCACCACAGAAATCCCAGGCAATTGCCTCTCATATCAGGTCAGGGGACAATCTACATGCCGCCCCTCTGTCATAGTTTTCACAGGGATTCAGGCACAGACTGAACACAGCCCAGCGACGATCACCAGACCAAGCAATATCAAAGTGACAGTTCACATGCAGATTCCAGAGACACCAATATGGCTGCACTTCCTGTTGTCACGTCTGATAAAATGGCCGCCACAACAAGCCTTCGCCACACCGATGCCCACTGTGCAGTAACCGCCGGCCAATGCCTTGGTGCAGGCAACATTTCGGGTGTGAATTCTCTGCGCTATAAGCTACGTCCTGATTGGTGGAGACGTCACCTCAGTAAACTCTAACCCGCTGCACATCACTTTACGACACCCAGAACGTAACAACTACGTAAATGAAAATACGTGTCAAGAAGAATATAATTAGTGCACACATGAAAACCGCGGCCCCCGGTGCTCGTCATAGTGACCGCCACCGGGGCCGCAGTCTGTGCAGACGCCCATTGGTAGCTCGTCCTCAGCCTCTGGTTGGTGGCAGAGAATGCTCCCGAAGTGACTTCATTCCCGCAGTAACAATCTATAACGAGGCTTGGCACGCACACGCTGCTACGTCATGACGCCACCGCGTCAGCCCAGCGGCCACTGCGCCGCTCGGAAGGGCGTATACTTCAATAGCCCACTAAGGCGCTGGGACTTAAAATAAGGCGGGTCTCTGTGATTGACAGGCAAAGCGGCCAATCAGTGCTTGGAATCTCGGAGCCGTCGTCCAATGGCTGCAGCACAGGGGCGTGATCGTGTCGAGTCATGTTGTGGTGTTGTTGCCAGAGGGCGGAGCGGGCTGTGGTGCAGTCAGGCAGGGGAGCGCGGAGTTGGCGGAGGTGGGAGTTACCGGGAGACCGGTGAGAGGGGATGGAGGGGCCTGTGGGGTGGCCGGCCGCCTGCTGGGGTGTATGACTGCGGGCAGCTCTCATGTGACTGCAGGGCTGTGCTGTGTGTGAGGCAGGGGGCTCGCTGCCCGAGGCCTACGCCTTGGGGGGGAGTGAGAGGTGCATGACCTGTGGCTTGCTGCACTTTGCCTTGACGTTTATCACTGTATTCACATTGTGCGGCTTTGTGGCCTTGTGCCGCATCAGCAGAGCGCTGTGCCGGTTTTTCATCCTCATTGCTGCCAGTCTAATATGCAGTCATCTTGCTTCCATGTTATGTCAATAGGGGATAGGTATCCATACGTTATACTGTAGGAGAGTGAGAGTTATAATATGTAGTAATCCAGAAGATTGAGAGTAGTGTTATATGTGGGTATATAGGAACATTGTAATATGTCAGAAGGATGAGAGTGGGAGGAATTGTTATATGTATGAGGATATTGAGAGTAGTAATAATAAGCTTTATAATATGCGGTCATGTACAATAGTGAGAGGAGTTATATGGTAATAGAATAGTGAGGAGTAATTGTTACAGTAGTAGTTATTTTTATTATATGTATCAGTACAGAATAGTGAGAGTAGTAGGTGTTATGATATACAATAGTGAGGGTAGTAGTTATGTATTGCGATATAATAGTGAGAGTAGTAGGTGTTATATGATAATATAGAATAGCGACGGTAGTAATTATTATATGTATCGCTATAGAATAGTGAGAGTAGTAGTTGTTATATATATCAGTATAGAATACTGAGAGTAGTAGTAGATGTTATATGGTAATATACAATAGTTAGAGTAGTAGTTATTATGTATCAGTATAGAATACTGAGCGTAGATGTTACATGGTAATATACAATAGTAAAATAGTGAGGGTAGTAGTTATTGTTATATGTATCGCTATAGAATAGTGAGAGTAGTAATTGATACAGTAGGTATCCTTATAGAATAGTGAGAGTAGTAATTGATACAGTAGGTATCCTTATAGAATAGTGAGAGTAGTAATTGATACGGTAGGTATCCTTATAGAATAGTGAGAATAGTAGTAAATGTTATATGGTAATGTACAATAGTGAGAGTAGTAGTTATTTTTATTATATTTATTAATATAGAATGGTGAGAGTAGTAGATGTTATATGGTAATATATAATTGTAAGGGGAGTACGGTAGTTATTGTTATAATATGTATTGCAGTGGAGTAGTAGTAGGTGTTGTAATATAGAATAGTGAGAGTAGTAGTAATAAGTCGTGTAATTTGAAGCGATCTAGAGTAGGAATAATAATAGTGGCATTATAGTATGTATGGATTAGTGAGAGCAGTAAGAATAGGCGGTGGTGTAATATGCATCTATATGTAATAATCTAGAATGGTGAGGGTAGTAGAGATGAATGCTGTGTAGTAATATTGGAGGTGCCTGTAGTAGACGCTGTCATATGTATAGAAGGGTGAGTACAATAGTGTTGTAGTAATATGTATTCCTCTATAATGCTCTAGAGCAGTGAGAGTCGTAGTAGTAAGGGGATATCCACACGCGGATTTGTGGGGCATAATTGGGCTGCATTACTCCTGAGGTGCGGCGCACACATACGGTAATTGATAACTCTCATTGAGCGCTGGGATTTCCTGCCATTTTGTGAATGTCGGTGGGAGCGCTGGCCAGCTCGTCTCCCGAAGCAGCAGGCGTATAGCGGCACGCACAGCCCGCCCCGCAGTGTGCCGTGTGAACCTACCTAACACTTACCTGTTATTTATATATACATATTACAGTGACGCTATTATTACGTCACTATTCAGTATTATCATATAACACTTGTATAGTAATATAGAACAGCGAGAGCAGCAGCAATCAGCGTCAGACTATCAGCATAGAAACGTGTTAGTGCTCTTACTACTACTCTCACTATTCCATACTGATACATAGTCTAACGCTTAGCACTACTACTCTCACTATTCTATATTACTGTAAAGGTGTGATATGATTATATAGAATTGTGGTACAGTATTATGTATTCATCAATATCCTAGCATAGTGAGAGTAGTAGTTATACTACTACTACTCACTGTTTCATACTGATACATATTCTAACGCTTAGGACTACTACTCTCACTATTCCATGCTGATACATAGTCTAACGAGTAGGACTACGACTCTCACTATTCTATATTACTGTAAAGGTGTGATATGATTATATAGAATAGTGATACAGTATTATGTATTCATCAATAACATAGAATAGTGCGGGTAGTAGTTATGTGTGTTAACTTTATATCGTTCTAGAAAAAAAAGCCTAGTAGTAATAAGTGTTAGTCTAGAATAGTGAGAGTAGTAGTAACAACATTTAATACTACTACTCTCACTATGTTGTATTACCATATAACTCTTATTACTGTAAAAATGTTGTATGATAATCCTGGATAGTGTGCGTAATAAATGTTGTCATATGTATTTATAAAAATATAGAATAGTGAGTAGAGTAGTAGTAATAATGGTGACGGTGATATCAGAATACTGTTATTATATTAGGTAGCCATATGTAATAGTATAGAATAGTGATGTTATGTGACCCTGTAGGCTGGGGAGAGCTATAATATGTAATCTGTGAGGGACCTGTATGAAAACTATCCAGGTGTAAGACTTTCTTTGTTTCCCATAGCAACCAAGCAGAGCTCATAACAACCAATCAGAGCTTTCGTTTCATACAGTGCTGTGAAAGAGTGGTTGCTATGGGCAACAAAGACAGTCTTCCAACTGGACAGTCTTCATCAGGGCTGTGGAGTCGGCAAGCCGAAGCCCCGATTCCTCAATTTCCCAAACCTCCGACTCCCCCATACACGGCGCATGTTTAAGTGATAACATTACTGTAGTAAAATGGTGACATCAGGCTGTTTATCACCTTATGATACAATAATCAAGCTATTTAGGTAGAACAGACACTGACAAGCAAAAGGGTAACAATGTTTTGATCTTTTGAACACTTGTGGGAAGAGTTGAAGAAAAAGCTGTATTTGTATCCAAGTCCAGTCTGCACCAACATTGGGAATGTGTAGAAGAGACCTGGGATCAGATTTTGGTCAAGATATGCTTCAATCTGATCCAGAGCCCAGAAGGATTCAGGCAGTGCTGAAAGTCAAAGGTGGATTTACCAAATATTAACAAAATAATAAAAATTAACACTTTGATTTTTAGGAGCAAAACTATAACTAAGCAGATGCTAAATACTTGCAAGTCAAACTTATGTATAAGATTTAAGATGACTGTATATAAAATTACAGTAGCCTCATGTACAAAGCTGTAGTGGATGGAGAGATATGGAACCTGAAAGTCACAAGTTCAAAACATTGTTACCCTTATGCTTGTCAGTGTAAAATATATTTATTGGATATGACTTTAGAACACCAAAAAATTGTAAATATGCAAAACACTGCATGAACATTTGTGGAGTCTCTGAATTTGTTCTGAGAAACCATATTGCCTCCATCAGATCCTGCATACATGTCCTCACATCTGATCTCATGATTTCCAGGCTAGAGAACGGCCTCTCTACACTAACTTGGGTTGGGGGCAAAGCGGTGACCACAGGGGCAACATCTCTAACAATGTCAGGGTATAAAGGAATTGCCTCAGCCACAGTCAGTTCTGATGAATGGTTGATCTTCTACTTGTTTGAAAGAAGGTGAAACATTTTGCTGAAATCTGTTTGCCCTGGGACAGCGCTTTGCCTGCTCCATGTCATCAATTACACTCCTCATGTGATGAGGCTGAAGATATGGGAGCAGTAGCACCGGCCGGACCCAATTCCTCTTGCTCTTTGCATCGAACTAACTGGACCAACTTATTATATATTTTGGGAGTCGGTCCCTTTTATGACGACTCCGACTCCTGCAAAATAGCTGCCGACTCCACAGCCCTGGTCTTCATATGTGTCCCTCACAGATGCTGTGATTACAGATTATAGCTGTCACCGGTCTATAGGGTCCCATAACTTCACTCTTCTATATTATTACATATGGCCTAGACCGTTTTCATACACGAGGCCCTGTGTGTCTATGTAACAATCTAGAATAGAGTGACATTAGTGACCCGGTGATGTCTCCACACGATGTAGTGAGATGACTGCAGTGTCACTATTCTTATAAGTATTACGGTGATGCGCGCGGCCTGCTCTCGGCTCCGTTCACACCATGTGTGGTTTGCACATTGTGTAGCCGCGGACAGCTGCTCCCTGTTGTGTTCAAACTGCAGAGTTGCCGCAAATTGTTCCCTGCTGTTCCCCGACTCTTTGCAGGAAAATCCACAACCGCAAATGTAAAACACATTGTGCAGATTTTCCTGCAAAGGTAAAGAACATAAAGAATAAAACCCACTAGCCTTGGCCGCCCAGTGTGTCCATGTCCCCGGTCTGCATTGATGATGAGTTTATTGCTGGAGGCCATATTGGTACAGAAGACGTCTTAGTCTAGGTTCACACGGCTTAATTGCGGGACGTAATTACGCCCCACAATTACGCCGTGGGGTCGGAGCGGGGGGGCGGCACCTCACCGGCCCATAGACTGGCATTACCAGCGGCGCGTATACGCCGCGGGTAATTCACATGTCACTTCTCCCCCCCCGCGGCGGATTCGCCGAGCAGGGAGAGGAGACGTAATCCATAGTTCTCTATGAGAACTGTGGATTACCGTAATGCCTGGGACGGATTCAGCACATAATTTGTGCACTACGGCGTGTAATTACGGACTGAAATACGTCCAGTTTTAAGCCATGTGAACATGGCCTAAGTGTATATTCACATGATGCACTGCGGCGCGTATTCGCTGCAAGTAATTGACATGTCACTTATCTCCTCGTGTGTACAATACGATCGTCTTGTACAAGCGGGGAGAGGAGGCGTAATCCATAGTTCTCTATGAGAGCTATGGATTACCGTAATCTCGGCGCGCATCTTGCCCGTATTAGAGCGCCAATACACTGCGAAATGCGCGCCGAAGTAAGCTGTGTGAACATATCCTTAGGCTCGGCTCACATCAGGTGGAGCCGGATCCATTTGGTGATGGCGACTGATGGACCCATTGACTACAGTGAGGTCTGTCAGGTTTCCACCGCGGTGTCCATCGTTTTTACAGATCGGATGGTGCAGCTGCGCTGTTTTGTCCCCGTTATTTCTGCAGCAGAGGCTGTGACACAGGTGGGACCCAGGCCTTAATTATTTCATACTCGGGGCAGTTTTTTTTGTCCTTGCTGGAGTTGATCAGTAAAGTGCCGCACTGATCCGTGCGCTCTGTACAGTTCTTGGCTTTTGAGGTCATTTCCGGTTCACATCAATGTCCATGTTTCTGTTCGGAGCCAACGTTGCAGATCTCCCCGGAAATTCCAGCAGCACTTTCTGTCCATTAATATGACTGACATCCTGATGGAAACTCATTGCAGTCAGTGGGGTCCGTCGATCGCCCCTGGTGTCCGGCAGGTAACGGATCCGGCACCGCCTCTGCAACAGAAGCTCCTAACAAAATCTCCGACCGGGCCGTAATCGGGACGAGGTCTGTATGCAGGATCTGATGGAGGCGATACTATTTCTCAGAACAAATTCAGAGACTCCCCAAATGTTTCTGCAGTGTTTTATATATTTTTACAATTTTTTTGTGTCCTAAAGTCATATCCAATAAATATATTTTACACTGACAAGCAAAAGGGTAACAATGGTTTGAACTTGTGACTTTCAGGCTCCATATCTCACCATCTACTACAGCTTTGTACATGAGGCTACTGTAATTTTATATACAGTCATCTTACCTATCTTATACATAAATTTGACTTGCAAGTATTTAGCATCTGCTTAGTTCTGCAGATTCTTTCCTGTAACTGCATTGTTACTGTTTTGCTCCTAAAAATCAAAATGTTAATTTTTATTATTTTGTTAGTATTTGGGAAATCCACCTTTGGTTTTCAATACTGCCTGAATCCTTCTGGGCTCTGGATCAGATTCAAGCATATCTTGACCAAAATCTGATCCCAGGTCTCTTCTACACATTCCCAATGTTGGTGCAGACTGGACTTGGATACAAATACAGCTTTTTCTTCAACTCTACCCACAAGTGTTCAAAAGATCAAAACATTGTTACCCTTTTGCTTGTCAGTGTCTTTTCTACCTAAATAGCTTGATTATTGTATCATAAGGTGATAAAACAGTCTGTTACCATTTTACTACAGTAACGTTATCACTTAAACATGCGGCATGTATGGGGGAGTCGGAGGTTTGTGTAATTGAGGAGTCGGGGCTTTGTCTTGCCGACTCCACAGCCCTGCTTATGGCTCACTTCAAGCCGACCTCTGGGGATGGATAGATGGCCCTACTCACACAGGTTTCCCCGATCATTTCTATGAGAGTTAGGCTAGGTCTACACCGCATCAGACAAAAATGGCTGAAATCGACCAGTTTTTTTTCCAGTGCAGGACTGAGGTTTTTTGTCAAGTTTTCGCAGAAAACGTGGTTCTCGGTTTTTTGTTTTTTTTTTACAATTGAATTGTATGGGAAGATGCCAAAAAAAACTAAATGCGGCAGCGTATTATACAACATTTTGTATAATACGCTGGCGCTAAAAGACGATCGTAGAAAAGACGACCTGTGGAGACAACAGGTCGGTTTTTTTTCTATTGTACAAACACAATACAATATCAGTAGCGCTAAAAACGGTCAAAGAAGACAAGAATTTTTTGGAACAGCATTTCTGCTACTAAGGAATATATGAAAAAATTTGAGGTCCTTAGTGCACATTTCTTTTATCAAAACTGTAAATGCCCACCTACCGCGGCAAGGTGACCCCAATCCAGGTGGGAACCTACACTACAGGCTACCTGTGGTGTCTGGTCAGACCTCCACATTTCAGGGTTAGAAGGTTCCAGCTGTAAATCTGATCTGATTAAAAAGCCTGTGCAGGTGGGTGGAGTGCATAATCCAAGATGAGGACTTGCCACCTCCCCAAAAAAACTAAATCTGGTTAGCATATCCATTTTGGAGAATAAACGTATAGGTGCACACTATTTTGGCAGTCAAAAGCTATGCAAACGCAATACATTATCAGTAGCACTCTATAGGCACTAAAAACGGTCAAAAAGGACATAAGAATTTTTTGGAACACCATTTCTGCTACTATGGAATACAGGCAGTCCTCGACTTAAACCGTTCCAACTTACATCTGTCCCCTAGTTACAAACGGAGACTTTTGGGGCATGCTGGCACTTGTAGTTCCATGTTGCACAGCAGATAGTAGCTGTGGAAAGACAAGTTCCAGCATGCTGCAGCAGCACGTGAGGTGAAATCTTCTAAACAGGGACGCAGACAACAAAACAGATGTAAAAACCCTTTCCCCTAAAATGAAAAAAAACAACTTTTGTGCTGGATTTTTTTTTTTTTAATAAATATACCTGTTCCAACTAATATACAAATTCAACTTAAAAACAAACCTTCAGTCCCTATCCCGTTCGTAACCCGGGGACCGCCTGTATATGGAAATATTTGAGGTTCTTAGTGTACATTTTTGACCAAAACTATAAATGCCCACCTACTGTGGCAAGGTGACCCCAATTTAGGTTTTTTCTATTGTAGTCTATGGGGCTGCCTGAACGATCGTATTTTCGGCGGTTTCAAAATCCTAAAAGCAGCGAAAATGCAATGATCTTGCTATGCCGTGGAGACGTAGCCTTAGAATATCACAGAGTGAGTGGGGCTCGCGTGTATTCAGAACTCTCCTAGAGCTGCACAAGTGCCGTCATCTCCCTGTATTTGTAGCGCGCTGACTTCAGGAGGGATATGGTACATAATATGCCGGTAAATCAGGCCAGGTCATGAGACTCGTGGGTGGGCCAGATACGTGGCTGTGATATGAGCATGCGTGGTATAATACCCTGTTTCCCCGAAAATAAGGCCGCGTCTTACATTAATTTTTGCTCCTAAAGATGTGCTGTGTCTTATCTTTCCATAAATAAATTATAGCATGCTATACTAGTGTGTGTGTATATATATGTGAATGTGTATGTGTATATATATCTTAAAGTTTAGAGTCACAAACCATAGGATATATGTATGTAAAGGACATTTTATGGCAGCTGCAGTGACTTATCTCAAAGGATGGCAAATGTGACATGCTGGGACCTGTGGAACTAGAAGTCCCAGCCTGCCCCATCAGCCATTCTGTAAGATGTGTGTGTCAGTATCGTTGCTCTGTTCTCCCCCCTCTTCCCTCTGTTACTTACATGTACTTTCTGTCTCCTCTCCATTGGATGTTCGAGACCTGCGGTGACATCACAGTCACATGACCTCCCTTCACAGGTCCTTCAACCCTCTAATGATTTCCGCTATGTCTTATTTTTAGGGGGTGCCTTATATTAGGGAATTCAACAAAATCTCTGCTATGTCTTATTTTCGGGGAAACACGGTACATGTGAGAATGGCTTGGGGGGTATGTTTCCTGGTGATCAGTTAGGGCAGGGGTGTCAAACTGCGGCCCTCCACCTGTTGGGGAAACTACAACTCCCATCATGCATTTGTATAATCTAGAACAGTGGGCGGCCCTGACATCAACTCTTTACTGTCCAAGATCCCAGATTGTCTGTCCTCCATATCCTCTATCTTCTCCTCCCGTCTCCTAAAACTTAATGTAGAGAAAACGGAATTCATTATCTTTCCACCCTCCCACTCCATCCCTCCACCTGATCTCTCTATTACGGCTCCACACTCTCGCCAGTCCCACAAGTCCGCTGCCTCGGGATAACCCTTGACTCCGCTTTGTCCTTCAAACCACACATCCAAGCCCTCACCTCCGCCTGCCGCCTCCACCTGAAAAATATTTCACGAATCCGCTCATTCCTCAACCCTGACACTACAAAAATGCTGGTCCATGCCCTTGTCATCTCCCGCCTAGACTACTGCAACATCCTTCTCTGTGCCTCTCCGTCTAGCACTCTTGCTCCCTTCAATCCATCTAACTCTGCTGCCCGTCTTATCCACTCTCTCCTCACTTCTCCTCTGCCTCTCCCCTCTGCCAATCCCTTCACTGGCTACCCATTGTCCAGCGAATTCACTTCAAGTTACTAACCCTCACCTACAAGGCTCTCCATATCCTCTCCCCTCCATACATCTCTGCCCTAATCTCCAGATACCTCCCCTCACGCAACCTCCGCTCCTCACAGGACCTTCTTCTCTGCTCTCCTCTTATCAGCTCTTCACACAACCGTCTCCAAGACTTCTCCCGTGCTTCCCCCACACTCTGGAACTCACTGCCCCAACACATCAGACTCTCCTCCACTTTCAACAGCTTCAAAAGCAACCTGAAAACCCATCTCTTCAGGATAGCCTATAAATTATAGTACCCCTTCTGTCACCACACCCTCCACAGACATGTCTGCCCCCACCTTCTGTCTCTTTCCCCCATCCTGGTAGATTGTAAGCCTTCGCGGGCAGGGTTCTCGCTCCCTCTGTGCCAGTTGATTGTCACATACTGTCAGCATTGAACTTGTTTGACTTATGTTATGTTTGTAACCCTCTTAAATGTACAGCGCCCTGGAATCAATGGCGCTCTAAAGATAAATAATAATAATAATAAAATGATGGGAGTTGTAGTTTCCCAACATCTGGAGGGCCGCAGTTTGACACCCCTGAGTTAGGGTTAAGTCGGTGCTCCCGCTGCAGTCCTCACTGCGGAGCTGGTCCGTACAGGATGTGCAGTGTGTGCATGGCCACGTTCTGCCCGCGCTGCCTCATATCTGCAGATTGCAGCAGGTTTGGGGTCAGCTTCCCAATTCTAGCGGGTCAGAGGCTGGATTCTGTAACGTTGCTTATCCCTTGTTTTCTTTCTCTCCGCAGGTCTTTTGTCTCTTTACTCTGTGCACTGACTCTACCCAGGGTTTGACACCTTGCTGGCTGTTGTCACACACAGAGCTGGTGAAAGGTACGATCACGCATTCACACCGGGTGCATCAGCAAAACTATTCAGCCCTCCATAGTGTTAACAGCTGCCATTTTTTTTTTTAATAATGAAAGATTTCCAGCAGACTCTGCTTTTTTTTCCCCCTTCTCTTTTTACTCTGCAACATTATCTAATTACAAAAAAAAAAAAAATTTTAAAAAAAAGATTTTTTGGATTCCAATGGTTTTTTCAGGTTATAAAGGGGCCTTTATGTAAAAATCTGTTGACGGAAAGACTGTCCTGTTCCCCTAGAAACCAGAGCTCAACTTATATTCTTCCAGAGCAATATATGAAATGACTGAGCTCTGATTGGTTGCTATGGGCAACAAAGACGGTTTTCATACATCAGGCCCTATGTGTATTCCAAAATGACAGACACTGCAACTAAAGGTCAGGTTGCCAGACCTCACTAGAACATCAGAAATTACATCCGGACGTATACACATTTTTTGTTTTTTTTTCCTTGGCACTACAAGATGTATTAAAGGGTTTTTTCCACCCGCTGTTTGCATGCCCAAGCAATTTTTCCCCACTCCCCCCTTCAGGCTGTGGGGGATCTTAGAGATGATTAGCATGTTCAGCGTCTACCCTGACAAGTACAGGAGAGCTCATCTTCATTAAACAAAAGTTACAGGTGCTGTGAGCACTGAGTTCAGTATCCCTAGCTTAAAGGGGTTTTGCACGTTTAAATTTTGGGGGGATCCTCCAAAAGGGGTATTTAATCACTTTTCTAAATATATGGATTAAAAAAGTGAGCCTGTGGAGCTCAGCATTGTCATTCCCCCTTATTACCGAAATTTGCTTAGACCGCCCAGAGGATGACAGGGCGACAGGCTGCACTTGTGTAAACACTTTTATCTGATGACGGGAAATAAATGAGCTTTAAAGGGCGTGGAGAAAGGCAGTTTAGGTCTTCGCGGTAAAGAAAACCCCCCTTTTTTTTAAAAAGTTATTATTTGAGTTAACTTTGGGGCCCCCTTATACCTCACCCCTCTCCCCCCTGCGGGTTTCTGACTCGGCATGATTGTTTATATTCTCTGTGCGATAAGGGGGGAAGGAACTCGTTTCCCTGGCAAAACCCCTTTTAAACAATGTAAACTTGTTAGAGTCATTACTTTTCTCCAGAACCCTGTCCCCGTCCGCCCTGGGGGGACGTCCCCCCTTGCTCTGTCAGCTAATCAGATAATAGACGGCCGTCTGGTATGCCGGTTACCATAGCAACCAGTGTGCACTTAAGAGCACATAAGAAATGCTCTTCTCTCGTGACTAATGTAAAATCAACAAAGCAATTTATTTAGTAAAAGTCTTTAACAGTCCCTTTATGTTGAAAGCTAAACTTTGTAGTGAGAAAGCCCCTTTTAAAGGCACGACATCATTTTTAAACCAAAAAACCAAAGTGTGGTCCCCTTTTAAAGAATTTTGGATTTAAACAAAAAAAAAAAAAAAAACCTACAAAAAACCCAATTTCCCCCAACCCCCCAAAAAACCCCCCAAAAAAATTTTAAACGTCTCCCTCCACCTATTCCACCACTATATAGATATATTTTGCATGGATTTGCCCTTGTGTTATATAGATGGCTCCTCTAGTTAGGGTAGCGTATAATGTCCAGCTTGATCTGCTTTATAACCTCTCTTCTCTAAGCTTTCACTCGAAGCTTTATAGGTTTAAAGGGAACCTGTCACATAGGTTATGCCCCCCTTGCTGAGGGGGGAAAAAACAGGCGACCCGCGTTTCCCGGCCCGTGTCCCTTATTCTGTAAGATGCGGGGTTTTAAGATTTAACCCCCAAAACTTATATGAGCGGTGTTGGCCCCGCCCACCAAAGGGTAGCTCCCCCCACTGCAGTTATTCACATGTTTCTAAATTCAAAATTAAAAGGTTTTCAGTTGAGATGGGCGGGTGCCTCAGGGGGGCGGAGTAAGAAAAAAGTTTTTTTTATACCTTTTTTGGCGAAAAACTGTAGATTTGAGCATTTAAATACTTAAGGGCCTGTTCCACGCCCTTAAAAACGGGGGTATTCCGCCCCCCAAAATTTCGCTTTGGCCGGGGGGGAGGGGGGGCGAGGGGGGGCGGGACTTTTTGCCCGGCCCCCTAGACAGTCATTGCTGCGGCGCGTATACGCCCCTAGAAAAATGCATGTCGCTTATCCCCCCCGCGGCGTATTGCCGGGGGAGAGGAACGTAAAGCCCAAATTCTCATAAAATGTGCATTTTTCCCTGTTACTGGGACGGATTTAGCCCCTAATTGGGGCATTCGGCGCGTAATTAGGGCTGAATTTCGTCCCCGAATAAGCCGTGTGAACATGGCCTAAATGCTGCTTTACAGAATAAGGGGCACAGCGTGGGAAAAAGGGCTGCACTCTTGTGCTCCCTCACCCGGGGGGCATAAACCCATGTGACGGTTTCCCCCTTTAAAGGTATAAAAAAATATAAGGTGAAACTACTTTTGCCCTGATAAAATGTAAAAAACTCATGCGCCTTCCTCCTCACCTCCCCTGGTTCTGTGGTGCCTCTCCCGGGGTGCCGCCAGTCAGAACCTCACTGCTGCAGCCACTGATTGGCTGCGATGGTCACATGACACTGCCTGACATCACCGTTCAGAGTGGTTTTCAGGAAGAGGCATGTGACTGCTGCAGCCAATCAGCAGCTGGTATTTCCTCTCTGGGGCCAGCGCCTATCTCCGGAACAGGCCCCTGAATGGAGAGCCGGTCGCGCTTACACACCTCTCTGTTCGAGTACAGGTGAGCGGTGTGTTCGAGCATATTCAGAACTGCCATAGAATAGGATGGAGAGTCATGCGCAAGTGCCAGTGGCTTTCCATTCTAAGCTACAACGTTTTTGGTGACCCTACCCAAAATGTTTGGGTTCCAGAGGTGGGACCGCACCTTTTTTTTTTGGATTTACATTAGTGGGGAAAATAAGATTTGATACCCATTTTTGGGTTTTTTTTTTTTTTTTTTTTTTTTTAAAAAAATTTGAGGTAGAAGAAAAAGAAAAAAAAACCAAAAATCACATTTTAAACTTTTTTAAAAAATTCGTTTATTGCATGAATTAATAGAAAAACCAAAGTTAATATTTGGTACAGTTAGAGGTCACATTTCGTGTAGTTCTTGACCAGGTTTGGACAACTGCAGCAGGGGGTTTTTTGGGGGGGCCCCTCCTCCATACAGTCTTTTGCAGACTTTCGGTTTTGGGGGGTCGCTGGGGCCCCACATTAAGTTTTAGGTCCCCTCCCAAAGATTTTCATTGGGTTCAGGTCTGCGACTGCTAGGCCCCTCCCCGGACCTTTAAAGCTTTTTATGGGCCCTTTTTGTTGCCCTGGCTGTGTGTTTCAGATCATTGTCTTGCTGGAAGACCCATCCATTACCCATCTTGTTCTTACTGAGGGAAGGAGGTTGTTGGGCAAAATCTCGTGATACGTGGCCCCCTCCATTCTCCCTTCAATACGGTGCAGTTGTCCCGTTCCCAGAGTATGAGGTTTCCAACCCCCGTGCTTCACGGTTGGGACGGTGTTCTTGTGGTTGTACTCATTCTTCTTTTTCCTCCAAACATGTGGAGTTGATGCCAAAAAGTTCTATTTTGGTCTCATCTGACCACATAGCCTTCTCCCATGCCTCCTCTTGATCATCCAGTTGGTCATTGGTAAACTTCAAATAGGCCTGGACGTGGGCTGGCGTGCACAGAGGGACCTTGTGTGCTCTGTAGGATTTTAATCCATGACTTACTAAACCATGATTACTAATGGTAATCTTTGAGACTGTGGTCCTAGCTATATTCAGGTCATTGACCAGGTCCTACTGTGTAGTTCCGTCCTTACCCCATAAGGTGAGATCTTGCATGGAGTCCCAGACTGAGGAAGATTGACAGTCATCTTGTGTTTCTTCCGTTTTCCAGTAATGCGCCAATTGTTGCCTTCTCACCAAGCTGCTTGCCTATTGTCCTGTAGCCCATCCCAGCCTCGTGCAGGTCTACAGTTTTGTCCCTGGTGTCCTTAGACAGCTCTTTGGTCTTGGCCATGGTGGAGAGGCTGGAGTGGATTAAACTTGTTAGCTGTATAAAAGAAACCTGTCCACACACTCAAAACGGGTGCAATAATACAGGTAATGAGGGCAGAGTAGGAGGGCCTCTTAAGGAAAAACTAACAGGTCTGTGAGAGCCAGAATTCTTGCCGGTTGGTAGGTGATCAAATACTTATTTCATGCAATAAAATTCAAATTAATTATTTTAAAATATGTGATTTTCCAGATTTTTTTTCTTTTGGATTGTCTCACAGTTGAAGTGTACCTAGAATAAAAATGACAGACCTCTCCATTCTTTGTAGGCAGGAAAACTTGCAAAAATCACTAGTGTATCAAATACTTATTTTCCCCACTGTATATGAAGCAGCTATCAAGAAGCCATGACCTGTAATGCCTGCACATTGTTATTATGTATTTATGCATCATCCGTCTTGATTTTATTTGTAAATGTATGCACAAAATAAATGAGCTCTGCATGCAATCTTGTTGTAACCCTTGTACATGATCTGTGCACTGATTAGAACCTATCCTTTATTCTTGCTTCTAGATAATACCTGCGTGTGATTCCTCACCATTTTGCACACCATTTTTCTTTCCCATGCAGACGAATGAGGGAGAAACATTTAAGGAAAGCTGTCCCAAGGTCAGTGCATGAAGCGGTTGGGGGGTTTGCACAAAACAGGGATGAAGTCTTGTAATAAATGAATGGACACCAATAAAGCAATGAGGAAATACTGCAGTATAGAGAAGTTGTAAACCATGTTTTAAACCTTTAATGATCGCCCACTGTCTTTGATGATAGCTGCAGGTCTTCAGTCTGCAGCGACGTCTTTCGGCGTCCCTATTCCAGAGCGGGGGAAGGATGTCTGTGAGTTCTTCTGCTTTAAAGGTTTGTCCACTCATGATTATCTTACCTCAGTTCTCTCTTTTTGCTTTGACTTTGAATTCAGGGGTGTGTTTACTGGCTTCCCTAGGCTGCAGTAGAAGCCAGGTCTGTAGCTACAGCAACCAGTGCTGGCAGCCTATCAGGATAGATCAAACAGGTCTGTAGCTATAGCAACCTAAGGAGCTGATGCAGCCCATAAAAGAGGGGATATCTAAGAATAGGTAGGACACTGTTAATGGACATATATTGCAAAGTGACTTGTTTTTGCAAAATCTTTAACATAAAAAGCAATCCTTGTAGTGAGACAACCCCTTTAAGAGCAAGCTGTCACTAATGGCTCCTGCTCTAATGCCGGGGATCGGAGGAACATCCTGTCTCAGCCACTTACCCCATTGATCATCTCGATCAAGAGTGACCATGACACGATCTGAGTAGACCATCCCATCGGTTTTCTGGTGACACAATCCAGCGCAGTTAGCCCTGTGGACCTATAATGGTACAATGTACATAATTAAAACATGCCTCCAAAAAAATGGAGGGAGGAGGGGAAATGACTTTAAATTGTTTTGCTCATGCATAACATTAAACCCCAAAAAATTACCCTTATTGGGCAAAGACTGCTGAAATGAAAGTCGGATTAGAAATTGGCTGTTCGCTAAGGGGTTAAAGCATAAGCTGATTTAGCTTTGGACAAAATAAAAAAAAATGCATCATGTGCACAATTAAGGACAGTCTGTCACCAAGACAAATCTTTCTAAAGGCTTCCCACGCTCATACGGGTGTTTTACCAAGACTGGATGTTGGTCTTAATGCATAGTATGCTGGAATGAAATGCAGCAAATTTGTCGGTGCAGCAGAAGGCACATCACAGCTCTGGCTTTCATTAAACGTACACACCACAATGTACGTGTATGGTAAATGGATGCCTCTGATGGACACAAAGTAATGATATTCATTACCCTTGGGGTTCCATTGTTTGAAAAAAAATGTATGTCTATGTGTGTGTTGTGGTGGTGTGTGTTTGTGTGTTATATAATATATAATATATATATAATATATATATATATATACATATATAATTCTTTTTTTTTTTTTTTTTTTTTCTTTTTTTTACATTTAATGTGTTTTTTTTTCTGAATGCTGCTGTTTAGACTAGCAAAGACGTTGCAAACTATTATAGGCCAGAAGTATCAGGTTAATGGCTAGTATATTGTTTTTTTCAGGTCATTTGAGACCATGTAACCAACTTATAATACGATGCCGATAGATATGAGTATGTCTATGAACTTAATACCTGCTATGAATACCGCTAAGAATATTTAAAGGGAACTTGCCATATAGGTTATGCCCCTTTGCTGAGGGCAGCATAAGCTAGTGTCAGACCTGCTGTTTCCAGCACTGTGTCCCTTATTCTGTAAGATGCAGCAGTTTCAGAGCATTTAATGCTCAAATCTAGCAGTTTGCAGCCTGTTCTGCCAGAAAAGAGTCCCTTTTAAATTAAATTTGAGAGGTGTTGGCTAACGCTCACACCTTCGGTTCTCATTTATTAATGGATTTCTACCTATTCAAAGCAAAAGGTTGGAGTAGCTGTGAATGGGTGGGGCTAACCCCTGCTTATGTAAAAGCTTGATTCTCTTCTGGCAGAACAGGCTGCAAATAGCTAGATTTGGGTATCAAATGCTCTGAAACCACTGCATCTTACAGAATAAGGGACACAGCGCTGGAAACAGCAGGTCTGACACTGGCTTGTGCTGTGCTCAGCAAGGGGGGCATAACCTTTGTGACAGGTTCCCTTTAAGCTATATATACATATAATGGTCTGTTTCTATGATTGTATCAGTGTTATGTTAATATGATGTGCTGATCACATAATCTGGACTATATTGGGTTTAGTGCACACTCATATAGGTGCATAGGTGTACTCATATAGGTGCACAGATGTGCAATGTACATTTGACGTTCTGCGCGCTTTTATATTATCCGTCGAATATTTATTAAATTTTAATAGATGGAAGACACCGGGTGCTGCGCTTTTTCAAGTTGAACAAAAACGTATACAGTAAGGGTGAATTGACACAGCTTATTGCAGAGGTATATACCGTTTGCCCCTCTATACGTCTGCAGCTGGCCAGCGTGTACTCCTAATGTGCTCTGTGCAAGCCTCAATTCACCCTCGTTTTCCCTGACGCGTAAGCACTGGGATGAAGTGACATCACTTCCTTCTCCCGGGATATGCTGTAAAATCATAGCACTCAATGAGTACTTTAATTTTGCCATAATTGCAGGCTATACTTCGGGCGTATTACAGCGCAGTTACGACCCAAAGTATGGCCCACAGTTATGCCCTGTGAACATGTGCCTATGTGGTAAACCTCTTCATTTGTATCCATCATAAAAGTATTAACAAATCTACCCAATTAAATTGCAAGAAAATACAGGTGACAACCAATAGAAAAGCTAATTACAAAAAAAAGTCTATTCAAAAGAGTGCACGCTTGGCATACATTTAGCGTATACATTCTAATGTACGTGTTTTGCCGTAGTGTGCACTAAGCCTATGTGCAAGTAGAAGTGCTTGACATAGAGGGTGGTACTCTTGAAACGTTGTGCAGGTTGCTGCAATTTCCATCACGGTCTCTGCCTGAATAAACGAGTAATGGATCTGTGAATGAACTGTGAGATACTACACCATCCATGAAGAAGACCTAAGTTTTAACTTGATATTCACAAAATTTGTCACAGAAATGTAGAATAATTAAAACTTTTATTATATTTTTCATCACAAATTTTTGCATCATAATTGGTGTCAGTACTTATTATATTGCGGGCAAAATTGATGATTTTCTGTAGAATAGCAAAGGCTCCTTCGCTATTCCATACAGAACGGAGACCAAGAGAACACACTTATTGCTGCCTCCCTCAGGCCATTTAATCCTATGGATACACACTAAATTAATGGTGTTAAACTCCTTTTCACTAAAGGCCACGTGAGCATTATAGTTGCCCTCAAAAGGCCATCAGAGGTGTCTGGACAGGGCTGTGCCACTGCCTGTAAGTTGCTGAACCAAGCAGTGTAGATAGAGTAGAGTCCGTCATTCTGTCCATCCCTGCTCGTGGGGTTTATTCTCTTGGAGATGGAGGCCACATAAAATGACATGGAGGACCGGTTTCAGTCTGTTGGCCTTGACTTTGACATACGTACACTAAATAATCATCACAAATGTGGTATGTCCCGAACCTGCTATGAGCAGCCATAGATTTGTGCCATTATTTACACCAATTTCTGGTGTTAGTTATGATAAATCTGTTGGGCCGTGGAAGGTCAAACCCCCAGATTAACCCTACACAGTTTAAAAAGTGACAGAAGCACAAATCGTCAGTCACAGATTTTTGCCAAGTTGGATTTGTGCTGATATCGTCTATTGTTATACAGTGGGTACGTAAATTATTAAGACCCCTTTAAATTTTTAACTCTTTTTTTAATTGCAGCCATTTGTTAATATCAAAAAATTTAATAATTTTGCTCATTATTGTACACTCTGCCCCCCCCCCCCCCCAATCTTGAAAGGAAAAAAAACAGAAATGTAGATATTTTTGCAAATTTATTAAACAAGGTCCTAAGTATTCAGACCCTTTGCTCAGTATTGAGTAGAAGCGCCTTTTGAGCAATGGCAGCCATGAGTCTTCTTGGGACTGATGCAACAAGTTTTTCACACCTGGATTTGGGAATTCTCTGCCATTCTTCCTTGCAGATTGTCTCCAATTTCCTGAGGTTGGATGGTGAACATTGGTGGACGCCTTTTTCCAAATCTCTCCAGAGATCCCTTCAATTGGGTTTAGGTCAGGCTCTGGCTGGCCAGTCAGAATGGCACAGAGTTGTTCTGAAGCCCACTCCTTTTATTTTGCTGTGTGCTTTAGGCTTTCCTTTTGAAAGAACCTTCGGCCAGCTGAGGCCAGACGTCTGGAAGAGGTTTTCATCCAGATATCCTACTTGCCACATTCATCTTTCCTTCAATTGCAACCAGTCGTCCTGTCCCCATAGCATGATGCTGCCACCACCATGTGTCACTGTTGGGATTGTATTGGGCAGGTGATGAGTAGGGCCTGGTTTTCTCCACCACTTATAATTAACACCAAAAAATTCAATCTTCGTCTTCTCAGACCAGAGAAGCTTATTTCTCATAGTCTGGGGATCCTTCATGGTTTTTTTTTCAAACTGTCGTGGCTTTCATATGTCTTGCATGAGGAGGCTTCCGTCGGCGCACTCTGCCATAAAGCCCCAACTGGTGGAGACTGCAGTGATAGTTGATTTTGTGGCACGTTCCCCCATCTCCCTCCTGCATCTCTGGAGCTCAGCCACAGTGATCTTGGGGTTCTTCTTTACCTCTCTCACCAAGGCTCTTCTCCCCGATTGCTTAGTTTGGCTGGACGGCCGGGGCGAGGAAGAGTTGTGGTCGTCACAAACGTCTTCCGTTTAAGGATTATGGAGGCCACTGTGCTCTTAGGAATCTTGAGTGCTGCAGAAATTCTTTTGTAACCTTGACCAGATCTGTGCCTTGCCACAATTCTGTCTCTAAGCTCCTTGGGCAGTTCTTTAGACCTCGTGTGCTCTGACATGCACTGTGAGCTGTGAGGTCTTATATAGACAGGTGTGTGCCTTTCCTAATCAAGTCCAATCAGTTTAATTAAACACAGCTGGACTCCAAAGAAGAAGTACAACCCATCTCAAGGAGGATCAGAAGGAAATTTGGGCAGCATGTGAGTTAAATATGAGTGTCACAGCAAAGGATCTGAATACTTATGACCATGTGATATTCAGGTTTTTCTTGTTTAATTTACAAAAATATCTACATTTGTTTTTTTTTTCCTTTTTAAGAGGGGGGGGGGGGGGGGGTTTGGCAGAGTGTACATTAATGAGCAAAACAAATGTAACTTTTTTGATCTTACCGAATGGCTGCAAAGAAACAAACAGTGACAAATTTAAAGGTCCTGAATACTTTCCGTACCCACTGTACATGAGAAATCTAGCATAAATGGCTTAATAATCCAAAGGTACATAAAAGTGCAATGTGTTTTATAACTTCCTACTGTCCTATGCATTGTGTTTTGCTGCAAAAAAACACCCTAGAGGACACGCTATAGCTCTCTAAATGGCCTGATTAGGACACCAATCTGTTGTCCCATACAGCGCTAAAATAGTATACAACAAAATCCACATATGGAGTGAAGATAATGTTTTCGGCTCAAACTAGAAGAGCCTTCTTCAGTGTATTATCTTGGATACACTTGGTGATAGAGCAAGCCTGGAAGAGCTGGAGGATTTTGAGCCGAAAACGTTACCTTCACTCCATAGCTGGATTTGGTTACATACTACTTGAGCACTGTATGGGACATGTGTTAGGCTGGAGAAATGTCCACAAATAAATGATACCTTCCTTTAAAAGCAACTAATTGGTGAGCGGCGGATCACTACATAGTGTGTTCCTTGGATTTGTTAGTACAGGCAGTCCCCGGGTTACGAACAGAATAGGGACTGTAGGTTTGTTCTTAAAAGGGTTGTCTCGCTGCATTGATTCATCTCACCTCAGTCCTATTTTCTTGGTTTCATTTTAAATTCAGGGGCTTGTTTACTGGCTTCTACTAGGATGCAGTAGAAGCCAGGTCTGTAGCTATGGCAACCAGTGCTGGCAGCCAATCATGAGACTGAACAGGTCTGTAGGTGTAACGACCTGAGGAGCTGATGCAGCCCGTACAAGAGGGGATATCTAGGAATAGGTAGGACACTGTTAATGGACACATATTGCAAAGTGACTTGTTTTTACAAGATCTTTAACATAAAATGCAATATTTGTAGCAAGACAATCCCTTTAAGTCGGAACAGGTATATTTATTAAATAGAAGTCCCGCATAAAAGTTTTTTGTTTTTTTTTTTCGAATAGTGCAGGGAAGGGCTTTTACATTTGCTGTCTGTACCCCTGTTAAGAAGATTACACCTCATTTTCACCTCTAGTGTTGATGTGGCATGCTGGGACATGTCGTTCCACAGCTACTATCTGCTGTGGAACATGGAATTAAAAGTGCCAGCATGCCCCATAAGGCTGCGTCCCCACTGCAGAGGACAAATACCGGTCGGTTTACCCTGCCGGTATTTGTCCTGTTTTGCGGCCGTCCCTACAGCCGCGGGAAGGACGGCTTTTCTCCGCGATGAGCGGTGAAAAGCCCTCCACCTTCACAAGCACAGGTTCTGTCCGAAAACCGGACGGAAGATTGTGCTTTTAGAATGTAGTGCGGCTGCGGGCGGAAAACCTGTGCAGTGGGGACTGCTGCACGGGTTTTTCATAGAGCCCCGTTGTGCTTATTTTCGGCCGGTTTTTCAGGCGGTCTGCAAAACCACAAACCGCCTGAAAAACCGTCCGAAAACCCGTGCCGTGGGGACATGCCCTAAGTCGTCTTTTGTAACTAGGGGACAGATGTAAGTCAGGGACGGCCTGTGTACTTTTTTTTTTTTTTTTTGTGTAATTTTCCTTTCATGTGTCATTTTCACCAACCAGTGCTATTTATTATGGGTTATGCGGATAATTTATGCACTGCTGTTTCTTAGTGCTTGGATTGGTTATGCCTGTCCTAACACTGTGTCCAAAGGATCTTACATAGGTTTGTCTTCTATTTCCATTGCTAGTGTGTGTGTGTGTGTTTGTGTGTGTATGTATATATGTGTGTGTTTTGTTGTGTGTGTGTGTGTGTGTGTATTATATATATATATATATATGTCCACAAATATATTGGGATACTTTCTTTGTATTCTATTATTTACATTTGCTTCATCATCGCTTTAGTTTGAGCTTCTGCATATTTTTTGTTCTTTGTATTGCATTATATTTATGGTGTATTATTGTGTCTGCACTATTGTGGCACCTTGTTTCATTGCTATTGCCCTATCTTTACCCTTTATATATTTTTTTGTGATATTATACTGTGCCGGGTATCGGTCTGTTAGATTATTTTCTACAAACCCTGTGATAAATTTCAGCTGTTTGCTTTTCATTTCTGGTGTTTTTTGTCTCTAGTAAAGATTCATGTTTAGATATTCATTCATTTTGGTTGCGCGCCAATTTCTGTGTCCTTTTTCTCTGGTCGCCTTTTGACACCGTGGCAGCACCCGATTAATTATTTATTGTGGTGCCTGTCGTTTTTCATTTCTGTCCTTCCATGAGCACCCGCCATCTATCTACACAGAACAGTAGGAGTGCGACATCTATCTTACCTACCACTCCAGTGTCAACAGAAATTTTCTGTAAGTTAAAAAAAAAATAATTCAGTAACCGTAGAATAAGTTTCCTTATTGACTATTTTTTCTGAATGTATTTCTTTGGCCAGAAATTTTCATATGCTTAAGGGTTTGAGGAAATAATTGATCCACTTCATAGCCGGGCTGTGGAGTCGGCAAGCCAAAGCTCCTCAACTTCCTCAATTTCCCAAACCTCCGACTCCTGACTCCCTCATACATGGCGCATGTTTAAGTGATAACTTTACTGCAGTAAAATGGTAACATCAGGCTGTTTATCACCTTATGATGCAATAATCAAGCTATTTAGGTAGAAAAGACACTGACAAGCAAAAGGGTAACAATGTTTTGGTCTTTTGAACTCTTGTGGGTAGAGTTGAAGAAAAAGCTGTATTTGTATCCAAGACCAGTCTGCACCAACATTGGGAACGTGTAGAAGAGACCTGGGATCAGATTTTAGTCAAGACCTGCTTGAATCTGATCCAGAGATCAGAAGGATTCAGGCAGAGCTGAAAACCAAAAGGTGGATTTCCCAAATACTAACAAAATAATACAAATTAACATTTTGATTTTTAGGAGGAAAACGGTAACAATGCAGTTACAGGAAAGAATCTTCAGAACTAAGCAGATGCTAAATACTTGCAAGTCAAATTTATGTATAAGATCGGTAAGATGACTGTATTTAAAATTACAGTAGCCTCATGTACAAAGCTGTAGTGGATGAAGAGATAAGGAGCCTGAAAGTCAAAGGTTCAAAACATTGTTACCCTTTTGCTTGTCAGTGTAAAATATATTTATTGGATATGACTTTAGAACACAAAAAAATTGTAAATATGCAAAACACGCAGGAACATTTGTGGAGTCTCTGAATTTGTTCTGAGAAATAGTTTTGCCTCCATCAGATCCTGCATACATGACCTCACATCTGATCTCATTATTTCCAGGCTAGAGAACGGCCTCTCTACATTCACTTGGGTTGGGGGCAAAGCAGTGACCACAGGGACAACATCTCTAACAATGTCAGGGTATAAAGGAATTGCCTCAGCCACAGTCAGTTTTGATGAATGGTTGGACTCTTCTACTTCTTTGAAAGCTGGTGAAAAAATGTTGCTGAAATCTGTTTGTCATGGGGAGACGGAATATTTTTTCCCCTGGGGCAGCGCTTTGCCTGCTGCTCCATGTCATCAATTACACCCCTTCATGTGATGAGGCTGTTGTTATGGGAGTGTAGACACTGGCCTGGACCCTATTCCTCTTGACTCTTGCACTGCATCGATCTAATTATATATTTTGGGTCCAGTTGGGTCCATTTTTTATGACGACTCTGACTCCACAACTCCATCAGACCGCTTCATAGTTGGATATTTAACTTTCCTGGGGACACAGAAGGAGTCTCTATACAAATGTAGTCATTGTTAAGCCCCAGTGTTGGCCCGTCCAAGAGTCCCTTGTTTTTTTTGGAGCGCAGGTACACATTACACAGTTGACACTATGGTTTTAGCTTAGAACAAACCTTTTACTTATTGGGAATGTGCCATCAAAAATGACTTATTGTTTAACTCCTATTTTTATGTTCAATACACTTTTTTTAAGAATTTTTGGTTACAATTTTTTTTCCCATATCACTTTCAGTATTTTTTAATAATTCTTAGCTCCCCTGCACTTTAACTTTCGACCACAAGTCTTATATTTGTTCAGGACACTTCTGTTCTGTACAGAAGATTCTCAGCTTGTCGCTCATATATCAGCAACGAAAGAGGGTCAAACTGATCATAGATCCCACCAAGTCCATCAAAATGAGATGTCAAAGTTCTCCCTCTTTTCTACCTCCCTGCACACACTGATTTCTTCCACAGGTTACAGAGCCTAGAAAACTCTCCATATAGAGTGAATGGCGCTGAGTCAGTCTTAATTCTCCTATGTGGTGGTGGGTGGAAGCTACTGTTATAGAATCTCTGACTGGTTGTTAAAGCACACCAGTGAAACAAGGCCTAGTGGCCAAAGTGAAATCTGCATGACTTAAAAGAATTATTTAAAAAATTATGGAAGGGATTACTGGAAAATAAAAATATATAAAAACCAATTCAGACAAATTGTCGTTAACATAAAAAATGGGACTTAAAACAATGATATCATTTTTTGATGACCCATTCCCTTTAAAGGGGTTGACCACAACATGTTTTTTTTTCTTATTATTGGCATACTGCTGCCCCCTTAAAAATAAAGTTATACCCGCCTCTTCCTTCACTCCGGATGCAGTTTTGCTCCGTCCTCGCTCTTCTCCAATCTTTCTATTTACTCTCGCTACTTCCAAACGGGGACATCACCGCTGCCACATCTGGTTGGCTGTCACGTGCTGCTGTCTGAAGTTAGGCAGGGGCAGGTGATCGCTGCAGCCAATCAGTGGCCGTACCACTGACATCTCTGTTTGAAAGAAGTAAGCATAAGGCCAGCAAACAGTGAGGCTGGCGTGGCACTGGAGCGGAGGTTAGGGCAGAAGTAAGTATTACTTAAAAAAAAAAAAAAAAAAAATTAAAATCTTTTAATTAGCTTTACCATACAGCAGCCTATAAAAAAAAAAAATAAAATAAAAAAATAAAAGTGGACATCCCCTTTAAAACTGGACATGCTGGCGCCTTAACTTATCTATCGACTTACCCGGCATAGTGCTTCTGTTGCTTTCACAAGTTGCTCTGTTCCTGATCTTAGATTGTAAAGTAGTAATATGTTGTACCGTGTTGCCATTAGAATGTAGTAGATGAGTGAAGCAAAACTCAACCACCACGGCGATTACCTTTTAGTGGCTAACTGAGTATATTTGATGGTTGACGCTCTTTCGAGAGGACTAGCTCACCTTCTTCAGACTATGATGTTTAAACAACGATACTGTAAATTTACAGACTTTTTTATACACAAAACAGGCGTAGGACAGGACGGGGCAATCAGTAATTATTTCTTCTTATCTGCTACATCTGGGGTGATTTGTTGGCTCTCTTCAAGTTAATAGATAGTGCGACATGAATGCTATGCAATATTCAGTCCATTTTGCAGAGTAAAGCCTCACAAGTTTCCAGATTGTTTATTCTTGACCTGTTGTTAAATAATGCTCTACTTATATGGCCATTTTGTTATTTTTAAGGATTCTAAGATCCATTTGAGATCAGGTCTTTTGTGTATAAAAAGTCCTGTACATTTTCAGGTTCTTTTATAAACATCATGTCTGGAGAAGGGAGACTAAGTACATCTCGAAATAGCTCACCATCAAATATACTCAGTTAGCCTCTAAAAGGTATCGCCTGATTTCTTCACTCTTCTACTCCTTTGATGTAAAGGAGTTTGCTGTGTTTTTACCTAGTTGCGGGGGTTATGCTTGACCTTCTTTCAGTGGTTCTGGACTATGGTTTCTTACCCCTGGTTCAATTTGAAGGTGATTATGCAGGTAAGAATCCTATTGGTCATTGCTGCTTCAGAAAAATAGGGAGTTATACTTGCCTTCCCACTAAGCTCTGTTCTGTTGCGCTGCCTCTGCTCTCTCTGGACCCATATGTCTACTTCCAGTGGTCGGCTTGTGTTCTCCAGCAGTCATGCGCGGCTTACTGACATCAGAAGTGAAGCATTCAAATCGTGATGTTAGGAAATGACACATGAGCCCGGAGACTGCCAGGAGTAATCGGAAGACCCAGTGAGAGCATAGGCAGCACTGGAACACAGTTGAGGTTGGGAGGTAAGTACGTTTTTTTTTTTTTTTTTTTTATCTTGTAGCAGCAGTTGCCAACAAATTTTGAGCTGGGTGACCCCTTTAATAGAATTACGTTTTGATTATCTTTGACCTTGAGAATTCTTGTTGTTCAACTTTTATCAGGCTCTGAGAACTCTTTTTAGGAAATAACCCTCCACCTTTAAGGGAATGTGGTCATTGGGCTGTTTCACAGAGCCACAGCTAGCTTCAGGCTCCTTTTTCCTGTTCTGGCTGTGGGAAGTTCTAGAGCAGCGATTGCCATTTCAGCTCTGCTATATCTAGCTGAACCTGTTAGAGGGACATTGGTGATGGAGGGGTCTAAACAGCAGAGCACATGGCTACAGAGCACTAAAGGGTTAAAGTTTGTCAGTAAGAAAGATAAGCTCATGTGCTGCTGATAAGACACAGGAGGGACTGACATCACATCCAGAAAACGACTGCAAAGTGCAGAGGTGGTCGTTTGGTAAATAAGCAGGAGATAAGAACTGCTCTAACCTTGAAATGAAACAAAATCAGAACAGCAATGTATTAGGTAATAGTCTTTCTTTACCTCTTGCTATGGTTTAAAGTGAACCTGTCACATAGGTTAGCCCCCCCTTGCTGTAGTGCAGCACAAGCTAGTGACACAGACCTGCTGTTTCCAGCGCTGTGTCCCTTATTCTGTAAGATGCTGTAGTTTTCGTGTATTTAATGCTCAAATCTGCAGTTTTCAGCCAGAAAAGAGTCAGTCAGTCTTTTTCATACCCCGCCCACCTGAGGCTAGCCCCACCCACCCTCAACTAGAAAAACTATTTACTTTCGAAAATAGGTAGAACACATGTGAATAACTGTCAGTGGGCGGAGCTAGCTTTGGTGGGTGGGGGGGCCTAAATAACACCTCGCTCCATGAAATAAGAATTTGAAGGAGTAATGCTCTAAAACTCCAAATCTTACAGAATAAGGGACACAGCGCTCGGAAAACCCAAGAGGTCTGACACTGTTGTGCTGCCAATCAGCAAGGGGGGGGCACAACCTATGTGAAGGTTCACTCCCTTTTAAAGCTAATCATTGTGTTTGGCATAAATGACCAGCACCCCCTATTCTGTGTGTCGGTACAGTTCTGCTCTGCCTAATTTATATAGTTCTTACTCTGTTTTACTCCTTTTAACAGCAGGAGATGGAAATTCACCTTTAACAGTGGACTGCCAAGTGCTTGTTCAGCTGACAGCTGTTGCTCCTGCTCCCCCTGCACATGCACTCTCGGCTCGGCTGAGGATGCATGGGATTGCAGAGCAGTAAGCCCCTTAGACAAGATATAGGAGAGTCTGGGGGATTTGGCCCTCTGTACCGCCTTTTAAGTTTTGCTTATTGGCTCCTCTAGTACAGAGTGCACTGTAATGCACTGCAGGCACAGATCAGTTGAGTCCTATCTGCAAACAGCTATTGCCAAGATTTGCTCAGTTAGTTCCTGGGAAAAAAAACCCCTTCTACAGCTTACTGAAAACACGCTCTTTCCTTCTGGGATACCGGAGAGTTTTCACTAAGCGCTGTGTTTCTGCAGCATTTTTGAGTCGATTGTTAAAATTGCAACTTTACACTGAAAAATTAAATTTAGTTTATTTGCCTGAAATGTAATCTGTGTCCCCTGTTTTCTTCCTTTCACCTTATTATTGTCCAAGCAGAACCTCTGGGTGGGTCATCGCAAGAAAACTTTGGTCAAATGCTAAGATAATTTCGGGGGAAACTGTACATATTCACATTCTCACCATTCATGTGGTGAATTACCGACTACATTTCTTGTAGAAGACTATTGCCAAATCGGCAACGACAAGAATGCTTACGTTATCACTGGCTTCTAGTAGTAGGTGTAGCATGGATATTGGGTGATGGGGATTCATAATGTACTGTACCATGCTTTAACCCCTTAAGCCGAACGCCCGAAAAGTAGTTAATGGGCAGAACATTTTTTTTTAGTTTTTGCCTCCTTGCGTTTCAACAAGTTGTTAACTTTTTTTTTATTTTTTCAGTGACACAGTTGGATGAGGCCTCGTTTTATTCGAAACGAGTTGTACTTTATGGGGGAATAGTTTCAGTTCACTTATAAATAGTTACAGAATTTTTTTTCAATTGTTTTACTTTTTCTTTTTTTTTTTTTTTTTTCTACACCATTCACATTTCACACTTAATAACTTAAATTAATTCTACGGGTTATTACGGTCCTGTGGATACCTAATATGTGTAGCTTTTTTGTGTGTAATGTATACACATTTATTTTTTATCAAATATTTTTATTTTTTTTATTTTTTTTTTGCACTTTTTATGTTTCTTTTTTTAAAATCGATGAAGGGATAACGGTGTTACTTTTTTTTTATTTTTTTTTTTACACTTAGTAATTGTATTTGACATATTTTATATATGCTTAATACATTATTAATCTGTGTCAGTCTGACACAGTCAGTGATCAGGGCAGCTTAAAGTCTGCCCTGATCACTGGCTTGTTACACAGACAGCCCTGGGGCTACGCTAAGTCCCCAGGGCTGACTGTGCAGCCGTTCCCCGGTCTCTGTCAGGTCACCGGGCAAACCCTGCTGCGGTGACTATCCGCGGCAATCAAAGGGTTAAAGCACCGGGGAGCAGAGGTTTCCCCCGGTGCTTACAGCGAGCTTGCATTGGATCAGGTGCTGTGTAGTACTGCCCCGAATCTTAGCGCTGCTGCAGGCCCGGCGCACGCCGCAAAATTTTCCAATATCTGGCAACAGATGTCAAAAGACGTAGCCTGCAGACGAACGACTGAAATGCGGCCAATGTAAACATGGACGGTGGGCGGTCGTTAAGGAGTTAAAGGGTTTACAGCATTAGAAAACTAACATGAAATGGGGCTTGTGTAGGTAAAGGAAAAAAAAAATGCGCTTGCTGATCTATCCACCGCTGCTGCTCCGGAAGCCCCTGAGATCCGCTTCTCTTCACTTCCATGTTCTCGTCCCAACACACAGGATAGACTCGGACTCCTTTCACTTACAAACAGGCGCAGTGGCCTACTGCTGTGTGTCAGGTCAAGAACACGGAAAGTGAAAGTCGGGGTTGGCCTGCAGTGGGAGCTGTAGAGCGGCAGCAGCGGAGGGTGGGTAGGTAAGTATAACTGCACCCTAGCCCTATTTCAGATATAAAAATATTTTCGCATCGGCACGACCCCTTCAATATCACTTCATTGAGTAAAATACATGCATTTATTATATTGTGCTTTATGTAACATCCTTCAGCAGTTTTACCCTTACCATCTAGAAAGAAGAAGAAAAATCTTTTTTTTTTTTTACTTATTTTTTTTTTGTCGGGGGGGGCGGGGGGCCGCGGGGGCGCGGGCGCTTTACAAGTTCCAGGGCAATTTTTCAGTTTAGGCTTTGTCTATGGATGGTGTGGCAGGTTGGATTTCTGTCAGGCTGGTTTTTGACAGAGATCGCAGGAAAATCGGGCAGCTAATTGATGGCCCGCTACGTCCTTTTTCCTGTCTGACTGGCAGGCTGCCGATTTGGTTGTTCATTTTTAATTTTTTTTGGTCTCCAGCAAGAATCCGAACCGCAATGCTGTGTACTGCTGGTGGATCTGGATTTCTATGGCTCCTCAGTGCTGCCACGTTGGCATTGTTCGGTGGTAGCATTTATGCTTTATGTGATGTATACCGGCTCGTGCCAGCCCACGTCACACAAGGGTTAATGTAGAAATCTTAAACCGCTTTACAAACGTTATGTTTTTTCCTCTCTGCACTTTGTCCCCGAAAGCTGCAATGAGCGGGTTAACTCCTCTCTGCAGAACATGTGACTCTCTTTGTATATTGTAATAAGCAGCCTTCCTGGGAGCATCGGGCATTTCCCATCCCTGGCAGATTGGAGGGCGCTCAGGCGTGTAATCTTGTTTGGCAGACATGATATTTTTGAGTTACTTAAACATGTTCTTCACAGGCTTAGCCCATGTATCGGACAGTAATTTATTGTTGCAGTCTCCTTTATTGTGGTTTTTTGGTAAACACAACAGTTTTATCACTCCGAAACTAAAATTTGACATCATGTCTGTACTGTTAACACAAAGACCTTTTAAGGCGGTGATTGCTTTACTCTGCCCGCTCCCTTGGCAGGCAAAAATAGGCGTCGGGGTGGCAGAGGCTGCATCAAGCTGTGAGGCATGGAGGGCATGTTTTCCGGCATGTTTGTCAGTGGATGTGAGGCTTTGGTATGTGATAAAGCCAACAGAGACCTGTAACCAGTATGGTTGGCAGTGGGTTATCGACTCGGTATACTATCTATATTAGGCCAAATTTACATCTGCATTGGAGGCGCCATTCAAGGCCTCCATCACAGGTTCCTCCATATTTGATGGAATTAGTGCATCATGTTCCTACCATCAAAATGACAGACCCCGTTATAGGTCAGTGAGGTCCATTGGGCACCATTAGTGGTGTGATTGATCTGGCACCACTGGAAATGACGACACATGTCAACCCGGCCTTAGGAAGCTATGTATTGTAGAGGACCTGTAGCTGGTCCTGATGTGTCAGGTTTAGTGAGTGCTTGTGTTCCTTGGGAAATAACAATTCTGGAGAATCTCGTCTTATAGCTCTGGGTTGTGCTGTTATTTCCCCTCTTGTTGGTCCTCCTCGAAATGTGTGACTGAATCTGCCAGCTGGGTGTTACTAATTGGGGGGAGTGCACATACTGACTCTTGTCAGCACTGATTGGACAATGTCAGATTGTGCAGGAACACCCCCCCCCAATTAGTAACACCCAGCTGACAGATTGGTAATGAAATCCTAGGAGGAATAACGGGGAAACCACTCAACATAGATATTTCTTGGGGAATGCTAGTATAAATTAAACAGACATGTCAGGAATGGTCATAAGCTCTCTTTAAAAGGGTGATGTGGTATATAAAGCCTGACTCCTATTGGGAGTGTGCAGTACAACATAACATAAATATTTTCAGCAGTTCCCATATAATCATTCGCCAATTACTGGCCCAAAATGTGATGTTTATAGCTTGTTGCCAAGGGATACGACCTGTAGCTCTGGTCAGGCATGCTCAGTTCCAACATTAGAACCTATAGGAAAATAAGGTGTGGGAGCGGCTGTAACTAGGAACCAATGTGAGGGCTCAGCAGTGGGGGAGCACAATGAGATGCACAGGAGGGTGGAGAATTGCATTTCAGTTAGGCCAGGGGCTATAGAGGCGGAGGGAGTATCCGCCTGGAATAGAGGTCAGTAAAGCATGATGGGAACTGAAGTCTGCTACCCACATGGCTTCTGCTCCATGTAATGACCATGCAGCCTTTTTTCAGGATTTTTGTCTGAATGTCAGAATACTCCTTTAAGGTTGTCTTACGACGGTGACTCCGTTCCATACACCATTTAATAACCACAACAGAGCTGCTCTGGCGGACTCCTGAGCTAATACCCCATTCATGACTGTTGTCTTCACTTACCCTGGAAACACTACCTTCACGCAAACAGAGGCCGCCCCATTGTCTCATTTCCACCCCTAAGGCTAGTCTTTTTTTTTTTTTTTTTTTTTTTTTTTGCTGCTGCATTTAGTGAGGTTATAATGGTGGCAAAAAAATATGTTTCTGTGGAAGTTATGTCAAAAATAAAATAAAAACGTGGTAAAGATCTGGGGCTGAGACACCACGTGGGAAGGTTCCTCAGAAGCAGCCAGGCATAGAAAACCTAAGCTTCATGCAGATGTTGCCTCCTGTAAGAGTAAACCCAGAATGGTGCAGGGCCAAAGTGCTAGACCAAGTAAAGGGCTTTTTGACGTCTTTAAAAAAAAAACAAAACAAAAAACTGTAGTCTAGAGCTGCATAAACCTCTATAATGATCTTGAACTTGCCTGCCCCGTTTCCAGTGGCTCTGCAGTGACGTTCTGTTCATGACCCAGCTGGGATGTGGCCTCGGAAGTGGTGCCTAGCCATGTCAGTGACTATTTTTGCAGGAGTCAGCGAGTCGTAATTATATGAGAAACCGAATCCAAAATATATAATGAGTTTGGTCAAGTTAGTTTGAAGCAGTGCAAAGAGGCAAGAGGGAATTGGTGTCCCGGCCAGTTGCTACTGTACCATATCTCCAGCAGCTCATCACACGTGAGGTGTTAATTTGAGACTTGGTGCGGCAAAGCGCTGCCCCTGGGGAAAAAGATTCCGCTCCCATGGCAAACGGGATTTCAGCAATATTTTTCACAATGACTTTCAAAGAGTAGAAATCGAGTTCAACCCATTCATCAAAACTGACTGTGGCTGAGGAATTTCCTTTCATACCTGACATTAGTGCGAGATGTTGCCCTGTGGTCAACGCTTCTGTCCACAAGTTAGTGTAGAGAGGCGTTCTCTGCAATGGAAATAATGTAGGTCACGATTGTCGAGGTCATGTATGCAAGATCTGATGGAGGCAATATTTTTTCTCAGAAACCAAAATTCAGGACTCCACAAATGTTCCTTGCTGTGTTTTGCAATATTTACAGATTTTTTTGTATTCTAAAGTCATACAATAAATATATTTTACACTGCATGCAAAAAGGGGTAACATTGTTT
This sequence comes from Phyllomedusa bahiana, assembly GCA_025379985.1. NCBI lineage: Eukaryota > Metazoa > Chordata > Amphibia > Anura > Hylidae > Phyllomedusa > Phyllomedusa bahiana. The sequence goes on from JAODAL010005067.1 coordinate 118,759, forward strand.
TGAAACTTGACTTTCCAGGTCCATATCTCTCCATCACTACAGCTCTTGTAACATGAGGCTACTGTAGATTTTTATACAGTTTTCTTACTTTATCTTATACATAAATGTGACCCGCAAGTATTTAGCATCTGCTCAGTCCTGCAGATTCTTTCCTGTAACTGCATTGTTACTGTTTTGCTCCTAAAAATCAAAATGTTAATTTTTATTATTTTGTTAGTATTTGGGAAATCCACCTTTTGGCTTTCAATACTGCCTGAATCCTTCTGATCTCTGGATCAGATTCAAGCATATCTTGACCAAAATCTGATCCCAGGTCTCTTCTACACATTCCCAATGTTGGTGCAGAGTGGACTTGGATACAAATACAGCTTTTTCTTCAACTCCACCCAGAAGTGTTCAAAAGATCAAAACATTGTTAGAGGCCGTTCACACGGCTTATTTCACCGCGGATTGGCACCGTATTCCGCACTGGATTTGCGCTGCAGTATGGCGCCAATCCGTTGCAGTAATTACGGTAATCCACAGTTCTCATAGAGAACAGTGGATTCCGTCGCTCCTCCCAGCTCGGCGAATCCGCCAGGCGGGGAGAAAGTCACTTGCACATTATCCAGGCGCAATACGCGCCGTGGATAATGCAAGTCTATGGGGCCGACGGGCCGCGCCCCCGCCCCTTATTCAAGCCGGAATTGCGAGCGCAATCCGGCTCGCAATTACAGCTTGAATAAGCCGTGTGAACACGGGCTTACCCTTTTGCTTGTCAGTGTCTGTTCTACCTAAATAGCTTGATGTTACCATTTTACTACAGTAAAGTTATCACTTAAACATGCGCCATGTATGAGGGAGTCGGGGCTTTGGCTTGCCGACTCCATAGCCCTGGACCCCAGGATCAGGAGCCCGTCGATGGCCATAGTGGTTACATGCCAGCAGACGGTTTGCAAATTTTGAAACCGACCAGAAACCGTCCCTATAGACGTTATAAAATTCATTCTATAATCTACACTGAACAGATTTTCAGCCGCCACCGTTCCGAAAAACTTTGACCATGTACAATCTTCAGCCCTGTGTTTTGGGCAGAAGATGTGCTATTCAATGGTTAAGGGAGACTGTTGAATCTGCAAACCGCGGACAGAACAGTCCTCTAAACCCTCCAAAAGACAAAATAGCAGCTGGATTCTACAGCAGAATGCTACTGGTATTTTGTATATTGTGTGGATGTACCCGCACAGTCACATGAACAGCTAGGCAATTAAAGTGGGACACTGCAGCCATGTTAATGCTGGAATAGGGGCTACAGGATGGGTAATTACAGTTTTATAGAGTGTTTAGTTGATGATAGAAGAATATTAAATAAGTATTTCCTCAGATACTTCTAGTTAAGAAAATTTAAAATCTACTCCTAGCCCCATGTCTCCTTCAGGGAGTTGTCATCTTCATTAAAAATAATAAGATACTGCTGCCCCAAATAAGAAAGAGCGGAGAAGCCTCCTCTCAGTCACTTTTTTGTTTGGTGATTGTTTTTGTTTATTTTTTGGGGGGAATGGGAGGTAGTAGTGCCTTTATTTTTGTCCCCTGGTCTAATTCTTTAAAGGGAATGTGTCATCAGAAAATAACCTACTGTTTATCTTCTGTTTTTATGTTGAACACATTTTTTAAGAAATTTATTTTTTCCCCATATCGCTATCAAATTTTTTTTTTTTTTTTTTAAAACCTGCAGTTTTCCCTTTGGCCACTAGGCAAAGTGACTGCTTCCTGGGTCACAGAGCGTGCTTAGAAAACTCTCCTATAGAAGTCATTGGGTCTGCTCCTGTTCATAGGCTCCTATGCCCATTGGTGTATGTTCACACTGTGTTTTTGATCCAAAAAACGTATTAAAAAGTGCTGCGTAAAACGCTTCCAACATGCACCCAACATGTGATGCGTTTTTGCTGCAGCGGGATCGCACCCCTTAGGCCTCGTTCACACGGCTTATTGTCCGTGGATTGGCGCCGTACTCCGCGCGGTTTTCGCTGCAGTACGGCGCCAATCCGTCGGAGTAATTACGGTAATCCATAGTTCTCAGAGAACTGTGGATTCCGTCGCTCCTCCCCGCTCGGCGAATCCGCCGCGGGGGGGAGAAAGTGACATGCACATTATTTACGGCGCGGACGCCCGTAGATAATGACAGTCTATGGGGCCGGGGAGCGGCGCTCTGGCCCCGCCCCTTATTCACGCCGGATTTGCGAGCGCAATCTGGCTCACAAATCCGCCGTGAATAAGCCGTGTGAACACGGCCTTAGTTTTAAGTAGGGCGTCTACTGCGACAAATGGATCAGGAATTGACATGACCGTTCTTTGAACGGATCCTAAAGACGCATCGGCGATCACCTGTCTGAACGCCGATCCGGGTTTTACATTGAAAGCAATATAAAGCACACTGCAAATTAAGATACATGTTTAGGTTAGAAACATGTTTCCAAATGTGCATCTAAGAGATGCCGTGTGGACGTACCCTTAGGCCGCGTCCCCACGGCACAGGACATATACCGGTCAGCTAATCCGACCGGTATTTGCACTGTTTTTCGGGCCGTGCACACAACAGCAGGGGGATGGCTTTTCTCTGCGATTAGCGGAGAAAAGCCCTCCCCCTTCACATAGACATGTTCATATTCTGCCCGAAAACCGGACAGAAGAATGAACATGTTCTGTTTTTCGGACTGCCGGCAGTCTAAAAAGCCACTGGGCGGAAAACCCGTGCAGTGGTGACCGCTGCGCAGGTTTTCCATAGTGCACCATGCTAAAGTTTGTCAGCCGGTTTGCAGGCGATTTTTCAAAACCGAAACGGTCTGTAAAACCAGCTGAAAACCCGTGCAGTGGGGACATGGCCTTAGACTACTGTAGAGCATCTCTCTAAATGCTGATCAAAGCGGCTCAGGTAAGATGGCCGCCCCCATAATCATATGCAGACAACAGAATTACAAAATCTACAATCAGAAAATAAAGATGAATTAGAGCAAAAAAAATTATCAGTATCTTGTTTTAATTTGAAAAATTGGCGATAGATTCCCTTTAGGAACTGGGTTCGCTGCTGGCTGGTGCTGGCGCTATCATCAGCACTGGCAGCATGCACTGTGAGGGGAGACGTTCTGTATAGCACAGCCCTGCCGTCACTGAACTCTTGCTGTATTGTGGACAAGAGAGAAGACTGAGTAGGTGGGTTTACCCATTAACTGCTGGGACCAATATGAGATAGGGGGTCCCATGTTTGAATAGAGCAGTGGTCGAGTATCGCACTGGAAGTGTCTGAGAGAGACCTATCTTTGGGAGTCCCATAGACCATACATGGCGTGACAGTGCACATACTCCATTCAGACAAGGGTAGACAGGACTCCTGTTTTTGTGATTAATGGGTGTCCCAGCAGACTGACCCCTCACAGATCAGGCACTTATCACTAAACTGTGGACAGGTGATAAGTATAGGTCCTGGGAAAACCCCTTTAATGAAAGGGAATGTTATCTGTGATCTGGAGTCTCCACTGATAGTGGAGGAATCTGACAGGACTAGTCAGAGACTGATTAACCCTTTACCAGCTGGCTTCTGTAGCTGGGCTGTATGATGTGCAGGTGCCTAAAGTATGATTCTGTGTATGTATTCCTTTAGATAACATTGCAGAAATTGCCCCCATTCAAATGGCTGATAAAGCTGATGTTAAAGGGGTTTTGCCACGATGTAATGTTGACGTGGAATCCTACAAAATGGGTATTTAATCACTTTTCTAAATATATGTGATTACAAAAAGTGAAGCCTCTTAGAGCTACAGCTTTCTTCACAAGCCCTTAGTTACTTAAAAGTTTGCATTAGACACGACCAGCTCCAGCTGACAGGAGCTGAGGAGCTGATCTGGTAGTGCTTGCATTGTCTGCACTTCTTATCTGATGACAGGGAACATGAATGAGCTTCCAAGGGGCTGTGGAGAAAGTGCAGTGTATGAGGCTTTAGGTTGTATAGACAATCCACTGGTTTTACTGTTATTATTTGAGTGAACATTGCAGACGCACCCTTATTTCTTGCTCTGTGCTCCTCCGTCCTCCCGGCTCAGCCCTCTCCAGTTCATGATTTATTTATATTTTCTCCTGAGCCAGATAAGAGGAAAGCAACTCACTTCATGGCAAAACCCCTTTAAGTCTTCATTGGGTGAACGGTCAGCCAACCGCGCTCTCGTCCGGCCCATACATACATATGCATGCTCGTCCAAGTCCACATTTAGACAAGTCTTCTCTTTTAGGTTACATTCACATGTGACGGATCTTGTGAGGATTTAGTTGCAGATTTTGCTGGAGATTTTTCTACATTAACTTTAATGGCAGAAGGCAAAATCTGCACACAAACCTTTCCTACAGACTTTTTTTTCTTCTCAAATTGAACCCATTGTGGAAAAATCCGCCATAAAATCCACACCAACGTCTGCCGGAGTGGACATGGCCTTGATATATTAACACTGAGTTTGGCATTGAAGAGCTCTGTGCATAATTACTTATTAAGTTGAAATTTTCCCTCCTAATGGGGTTCTCCTCTTTGAACAATCTCTACTTGTTAGAAGGGTCCCTTGACCATAAACTAATAAAATATCTTACTGCTAAGATCAGCTGGAATCTGTGGGGAAATGTTGAAGTATGTGTTCAGTTTCCCTCCAGTGGCACCACAGGTGACATTAAAGGGGTGTTCTCACCATGCTGTTTCACAGAGCCTGCTCTTCACAGTCAGCTTTAGGCTCCCACTCCCTATTCCGGCTGTAGGTGGTTCTACAGCAGCTACTGAAGGTTTAGCTCTGCTATTCCTAGATGAGCTTGTTAGAGACACATTGGTAATGATAGCCTTCTACCTTACAAAGCTGTAAACTGTTAAAGTTTGTCAGTAAACAAGCTCCTGTGCTGATAAGACACAGCTGGGAGTGACCTCACCATCTGTCCCGAGCTCTAGAGACTGATAGAGCAAAGAGGTTGTGGTATCCTAGGAAAGCCTGTGTGCTCAAGCAGGACATAAGATTTGCTCTAACTCTGAAGGGAAGCAAAATCAGAACTGCAAAGTATATGGTAATAGTCTTTATTTGCCTGCATGTTTAAAGCTAATCAATGAAACGTGAATACCTCTTTAAGTATTACATGATAGCCCAGGGCTGTGGAGTCGAAGTCGTGGAGTCGGTGCCTATTTTGTCGGAACCGTTATAAAATGGACCGACTGCCAAAATATATAATAAGTTGGTCCCGTTTAGTTCGATGCAGTGCAAAGAGCAAGAGGAATTGGGTCGGCCAGTGCTACGCTCCCCTATCTTTAGCCTTATCACATTTAGGAGTGTAATTGATGACATGGGCAGGCAAAGCGCTGCCCCAGGGGAAAAGATTCGCTCCAGGGCAAAAGATTTCAGAAAATTTTTCACCTGCCCTTTTAAAGAAGTAGAAGAGTTCAACCATTCATCAAAAATGATTGTGGGTGAGGCAATTCCTTTATACCCTGACATTGTTAGAGATGTAGCCCCTGTGGCTTTGCCCCGAACCCAAGTTAGTGTAGAGAGGCTGTTCTCTAGCCTGGAAAAATATAGATCAGATGTGAGGTCATGTATGCAGGATCTGATGGAGGCAATCTATTTTCAGAAAAATTCAGAGACTCCACAAAATGTTCTGCAGTGTTTTTTTTCATATTTACAATTTTTTTGTGTGCTAAAGTCATATCAAAAAAATATATTTTACACTGACAAGCAAAATGGTAACAATGGTTTGAACTTGTGACTTTCAGGCTCCATATCTCACCATCCACTACAGCTTTGTACATGAGGCTACTGTAATTTTATATACAGTCACCTTACCTATCTTTTACATAGATTTGACTTGCAAGTATTTAGCATCTGCTTAGTTCTGCAGATTCTTTCCTGTAACTGCATTGTTACTGTTTTTCTCCTAAAAATCAAAATGTTAATTTGTATTATTTTGTTAGTATTTGGGAAATCCACCTTTTGGTTTTCAATACTGTCCTAATCCTTCTGGGTTCTGAATCGGATTCAAGCATATCTTGACCAAAACTTTGATCCCAGGTCTCTTCTACACATTCCCATGTTGGTGCAGACTGGACTTGGATACAAATACAGCCTTTTCTTCAACTCTACCCACAAGTCTTCAAAAGATCAAAGCATTGTTACCCTTTTGTTTGTCTGTGTCTGTTCTATCTAAATAGCTTGATTATTGCATCATAAGGTGATAAACAGCCTGATGTTACCATTTTACTACAGTAAAGTTATCACTTAAACATGCACCAAGTATGAGGGAGTCAGGAGTCGGAGGTTTGAGAAATTGAGGAGTCGGAGTCGGGGCTTTGGCTTGTCGACTCCACAGCTCTGTGGTAGCCATTCATATTATTATGCTTTCTGTGTAGTACAGGACAGGTCCTCCAGAGAGGGAGATGCTCTTGTAACTGCTTTACACTGTGGCCAAAAGTTAAGGGTTAGAACAGAGGATGTATGCAAATTGTTTTGTAAATTTAAGATTTCCTTTAAGGTGACTGCGCTGAGAAGGTATAGGGAGATCGGGAAGGCTAGTCATACGCCAACCAGCATTGGGCTGACTGCTATCTAAACTCAATGGGCATCTAGACTGTATTGCAAATTCAGAAGAAGGTTCTTTGCATGTACAGGTGCTTCTCAATAAATTAGAATATCAGCCAAAAGGTTTTTTTTTTTCTTCAGTAATTCAATTCCAAAAGTGAAATTCATATTTTATATAGTCAATACAAACAGAGTGAACTTTTCGAAGTGTTTATTTATGTTAATCTTGGTGATTATGGCTTACAGCCAATGAAAACCCAAAAGTTATTATCTCAGAAATGTAGAATTAACCCAAAAAACCTGCAAAGGCTTCCTAAGCATTTAATGGCCCCTTAGTCTGGTTCAGTAGGTGACACAATCATGAGGAAGACTGCTGACTTGACAGATGCCCAGAAGGCAATCACTGTCACACTCCACAAGGAAGGTAAGCCGCAAAAGGTGATTGGTAAAGAAGCTGGCTGTTCACAGAGCGCTGTATCAAAGCCGCTTAATGGAAAGTTGAGTGAAGGAAAAAGTGTGGTACAAAAAAGGTGCACAAGCAACCGGGAAAACCGCAGCCTTGGTAAGCTTGTTAAGAAAAGACCATTCAAAACTTGGGTTATATTCAAAAGGAGGGGACGGCTGTGGGAGTCAGTGCTTCAAGAGCCACTACACACAGAGGTATACAGGACATGGGCTACAAGTGTCACATCCCATGTGTCAGGCCACTCATGACCAATAGACAACGCCAGAAGCGTCTTACCTGGGCCAAGGAGAAAAAGAACTGTTGCTCAGTGTCCAAGGTGGTGTTTTCAGATTAAAGTAAATGTTGCATTTCATTTGGAAATCAAGGTCCCAGAGACTGGAGGAAGAGCGGAGAGAGCCACAATCCAAGCTGCTTTAGGTCTCGTGTGAAGTTTCTACAATCAGTGATGGTTTGAGGTGCCGTGTCATCTGCTGGTGTAGGTCCACTGTGTTTTATCAAGACCAAAGTCAGCGCAGTCCTCTGCCAGGAAATTTTAAAGAACTTCATGCTTCCCTCTGCCGACAAGCTTTTTGGATCAGGACTTGGCACCTGTCCACACTGCCAAAAGTACCAATACCTGGTTTATTAACCACAGTATCACTGCGCTTGATTGACCAGCGAGTATGCCAGACCTTAACCTGATAGAGCAGGGGTGTCAAACTGCGGCCCTCCAGCTGTTGGGAAACTACAACTCCCATCATGCCCACTGTTATAGATTATATAAATGCATGATGGGAGTTGTAGTTTCCCAGCAGCTGGAGGGCCGCAGTTTGACACCCCTGCCAAAGATAATCTATGGAGTATTGTCAAGAGGAAGATGAGACACCAGACCCAACAATGCAGACAATCTTGTAGATTGTAAGTCCTCACGGGCAGGGTCCTCTTTCCTCTCTGTATCAGTTACTAGTCATTTTTTGTCACCATTGTATTTGTTAAACATTTGTTATGTTTGTAACTCCCCTTGAATGTACAGCGCCCTGGAATCAATGGCGCTCTAAAATAAATAATAATAATAATAATAATGCAGACAAGCTGAAGGCTGCTATCAAAGCAACCTGGGCTGCCATAACACCTCTGCAGTGCCACCGGCTCATCGCCTCCATGCCACGCCGCATTAATGCAGTCATTCATGCAAAAGGAGGCCCAACCAAGTGTTGCGCGCATTTACTGTACATACTTTCCATTCAGCCACCATTTCTGTGTTCCCAAAATTTTTTACAATTGGGTCTTATATAATATTCTAATTTTCTGAGGTGATGACTTTTGGGTGTTCCTTGGCTGTAAACCATAATCTTCATGATTAACATAAATAAACACTTGAAAAAGTTCACTCTGTTTGTAATGACTTTATATAATAGGAGTTTCACTTTTTGAATTTAATTACTGCTGGGGAGGGGACTTTTGGTTGATATTCTTATTTATTGAGACGCACCTATAGTTCAGGAATTAAATTGCCTTTGCATTAAAGCGGGTTCCAGATGAGAAGTACAAAGACAAGTGTATCTTGCCTACAGTCAAGCATGGTGGTGGGAGCGTCATGGTTTGTGGCTGCATGAGTGCTTCCAGCTGTGAGAAGCTACAGCTCATTGAGGAAACCATAAATGCCAACATGTACTGTGTCATACTGAAGCAGAGCATGGTCCCCTCCCTTCTGGGACAGTTTTCCAACATAACGACCCCAAACACTCCTCCAAGACCGCCACTTCCCTGCTAAAGAAAATGATGGGAAAGGTACTGGACTGGCCACACATGTCTCCAGACCTAAACCCTATTGAGCATCTGTGGGACATCCTCAAATGTAAGGTGGAGGAGCGCAAGGTCTCTAAAATCCACCAGCTCCGTGATGTCGTCTTGGAGGAGTGGAAGAGGATTCCAGTGGCTGCAACCTGTGAAGCTCTAGTGACCTCCATGCCTAGAGATTTAAATGAGTTGTCTCACTACATTGATTCATCTTACCTCAGTCCTGTTTTCTTGGTTTCATTTTGAATTCAGGGGCGTGAATACTGGCTTCCACTAGGCTGCAATAGAAGCCAGGTCTGTAGCTATAGCAACCAGTGTTGGCAGCCTACCAGGAGAGAGTAAACAGGTCTGTAGCTATAGCGACCTGAGGAGCTGATGCAGCCCATACAAGAGGGGATATCTCAGAATAGGTAGGACACTGTTAATGGACATATATTGCAAAGTGACTTGTTTTTGCAAGATCTTTAACATAAAAAGCAATCCTTGTAGTGAGACAACCCCTTTAAAGGCAGTGCTGGAAAATAAGGGTATGTTCCCGCCGGCCCCATTAACAGTCATTACTCGCGGCACGTATTCGCCACGAATAATTGACGTGTCACATCTCCCCACGCGTACACTGCGATCGTATTGTACGAGGGGGGAGAGGAGGCGTAATCCATAGTTCTCTATAAGACCTATGGATTGCCGTAATTTTGGCGCATCTCACCCGTATTAGAGCGCAAATACGCGCCGAAATTACGCCGTGTGACCATACCCTAACAGTAGCCACACAGAATATTGACACTTTGAACACAATTTGTCCATTCTCACTTAGGGGTGTAATCACTTTTGTTGCCAACAGTTTAGACATTGATGGCTGTGTGTGGAGTTATTTTAAGGGGAACACCAACTTTACACGGTTATACAAGCTGTGCACTGACTACTTTACATTGTGAGATACTCTTTGTGTTTGTATATATAATATAAATATATATATATATATATACATACATCCTATGGGATCACGCACAGTTCACTCCTCACAGAATTTTTTTTAATATTGACAAGGCGTGATTGTTAGCTGTAAGAATATTTATTCTGCCATCATTTTTCAAAGTAAGGCTCTGTTCACACCGATAATGGCTTTCTCTATTACAGGGGCCATGACTTATCCCATTGATTTATAATGGCTCCATGTATTGACCCTATGTCGGGTTCACATATGGGGGATTTTGTCCTTGGGCCAAACATACTGGTGAAAAACTGCAGCAGAAATTGAGGTTGAGACTTTTAAGTAACTATTTTGTTGCGTGTGGATGATATTTATTCAAATTTCATTCTCTTTGTTAAAAAAAAAATCTTAATTTTTGGTTTATGAGGCAGATTCTGTGTCAAAATCCACATGAAATCTGCATCCCATTGATTTGAATGGCAAATCTGCACCATTTTTCCATCACTGGTTTCAAATACATGATGCAATAAAAAAAATAAAAAAAATAGAAATGGCGCGTCACTACTTGAATGCGGGATCCTCCTGCATTCTACGTCAGGTGGCCACGATGCCGGCTAGCAGGGCTGATCTTTTCTAAAGAAATGCATCAAAATCCACATTAACAAAATCTGCATCTGAAATCTATGCAGAAACTGCCATGGATTCCATGTTATGTTTTCTTCGCGTATTTGCGCTTTAATACGGGCGAAACGCGCGCCGAAATTATGGTAATTCATTGCTCTCATAGAGAACTATGAATAGCACCTCGTCTACCCCGGCGTACAATACGATTGTATTGTACGGCGGGGGAGAGAAGTGACATGTCACTTCACGGCGCTTAAGCGCCGCTGATACTAGACCTGAATGGGGCGTATTTCCAAAGTACACCGCCTACTGCGGCGAGTACAGTAAGTCGTGTGAACATACCCTAAGGCTATGTTCACACAGCTTATTTTGGGGGCGTATGTCCGCAAATACGTCCCGAAATAAGTTTCAAATAATGAACAATTAGATTAGCATTGATTCCAATGTAAAATACGCCTCATCGTTCACACGAGGCGTATTTCCGCCACGTATTTTCGCCATGTAAATACGAGTGTAAAATTTAGTCCCCTGCCACTTATTGAGGCGTATTTCGTGACGTAAATCCCCATAGTAAAGAATGGGGAATGTATTTACGACGCGAAATACGCGCCACACTTTGTGACACGTATTTGAAACGGATTTCGGGACGTATTTGCGGACGTAAATACATCCGCAAATACGCCCCGAAATAAGCCGTGCGAAGGGTAATTATCAGAGTCCCTTAACACACACAGCTTTTTAAAGTCTCATCGTCACCACAAGCACCATTGACAGAACTTGCCACTGATCTGGGGGTTTTTTTTTTTTTTTTTTTACAGCAACACAATTCCCGTGTGTTGTGATGTAGTCTCATGTGAAGATCACCGCGCAAACTCACATGTAATTTGCTCTTTGCTATAGTAATATATAGAGGCAGGGTCTTTATTTGGTTTCATGCCATTTTCTGGGACCACGGAGGATATTACATGTACATAAGCAACCTATAGGAATACATCACGCTCAATAGTCCAGTGATATTTCCTGGCTATGTGTATATGCTATTATCGTGTGCAATAAATGGCTGTGATCCTCTGGCCTCATTTACAGTGGCCAAATTCTTTGGTACATCTGATTGCGAATTGTAATGATAAATACCTAGTGCAAATTGTCCCTTTAAAGGGTCTTCCAATCTGGCTGTTTCTCAGAATCCAGTCTTCACAGCCAGCTTTAGGCCCTCACTTCCTGTTCTACAGCAATGACTGACATTTCAGCTCTGTTTATTCCTAGCTGAGCCTGTGAGAGGGACATTGGTGATGGAGGGGTCTAAACAGCAGGGTGTAAAGCTATAGGGCTCTACAGGGTTAACGTTAAACATTAAACCTGCTCCTATCCTGTTGAAGAGACAGGGAACAGAGTGACGTTTCCATCCCAACCAATGCCAGAGCAGAGAGAGGTGGTTTGTAACCGGGGAAACCTTCTGTAAACAAGCAGGAGAGAAGAACTGCTCTGACTCTAAAATGAAGCAAAATCGAAACAGCAATGTATTTGGTAATAGTCTTTTTTTTTATTTGCCTACATGTTTAAAGCAAATGAATGTACTGGGAATTCCCTTTTAATGAATCGTGCTTCTTCTCCCTGCAAAATATTAGTTGGAGGAGTTCAACATTCGTTTTTTTTGTGGGAAATTTTCATTCCTGCCCAGAAACCTAGCAGATATTTTTTTTTTCTTCCAGCAATGGTTGCAGGGTGTTTGCTCTCAGTTTCTCGCCTGACAGGCCGATGTCCATCCTTTCGATGAAGCTGGAAAAGTGACTCCTCAGAGTAGACAAAAGTGTTACTCAGCGGAGATCCAATTCCGATAATGCTGTGAAAATTGAAGCCTTTCTTGCCGATGCAGCCCCATACGCAGTACAGTTTACTGAGCTGTTTTAGCCACACATCTGGTAGTCCCTGGTTTATTTTTATTTTGGTGGTGTGCGTCTGTCTTCCCTTGCTTGCTTTCATAGCCATTGTTCACCTCTCGCATCAATGCCACTTGATGCTCTGGAGTTTCATGCCATTTGTCCACCCACGATAAAATTTCACCTCCACAGACCGTTCACAAACTGCACAGTTTCAGAAATACTGATACATTTGGCCCAAAAACCACTAATTATCCCTTATTGCAACTCTGATAAATTGTACCTTACACTCATGATGACAGCAATGAGGAATATGTGTGCAGACAGCCTATCACACACCTTATATACCAACCAAGCCAGCTCCCCACATGTGAGTTGATTCATGAAAGTGGGATGCTGCTGTTGTGAAGGTCTATTGTGAGTGGCCAGATGGCACCTTTGGGAATATGAGATGTAGAAACTGTGGCGGAGTTGGTGTGTGTGGTGTACATCGCCTAAGAATGTGCACAAGGACAGACAGCTAGTGGACTAGCTCACCACCAAAATGAACCAGAGGGCTGACCAGTTGTGTGTCTAAAACGGTTCAGCGAACCCTACTGTGCATAGGACTCTGGAACAGACGGATGTCACTGCACCTCTGCTGACAAGGTTACATAGGTTTCATAGGCTTCAATTTTCACAGCAAAGAGATGACTTCTGAGTCACGTTTTTGCGTCCATAAACGGATGGATGTTGGTGTGTCAGGCAAGAGACAGCAAAGAACAACCACCCTGCAACCATTGCTGGAAGAAAACAAGCTTGTGGTGACAGCGTTATGATGTCCGGATTGTTTTCATAGTGCCATTCTTGGTCCCACTCACCCACGGGGGTATGAATTCATCCTTGCAGATCACTTACACCCGTAAAAGCTGATTGTTTTCTCTGGGGCAGATAAGATTTTCCAACAACACAATGTAATGGATAGAAATGCCCGACAGTGGTTGTATGCCCAAGACTTAGACTATGTTCACACGGCTGATTTGGGGATGGATTTGGTCCTGTATTCCGCGCTGTACTGCGCGCAAATACGGCTGAAATCTGTCCCGGTCATTACGGTAATCCACAGTTCTCATAGAGAAATATGGATTCCGTCTCCTCTCCCCGCTCGCGAAATACAGCGAGCGGGGAGAAAGTGACATGCACATTATCCCGGCGGGATGCGCGCCGTGGATAATGAAAGTCTATGGGGCCGGCGAGCTGCCGTCCCGCAATTACGGCGTGAATAAGCCGTGTGTACATAGCCTTACAAGTACAACAAGGGCTTCCTAATTCCCCTGACTTGAACATAATTGAGCATCTGTGTGACCACCTTGGTCATAGTGTTCACTCTGTGGCTGCTGATACCTGTGAAAACCAACCAGAACCTTATTGAGTCACTCCCAGCCTGTCTAGCTGCTGGCTATGATCCACAAGGTGGTTACTGTGGATTTTACCTGGTGGTCATAATAATGTGACTCGGCTGTACATTAGTAAAGTCTCCTCTTTAGTTCTGTTGCTCAACTGTACATATAAGATCCATGTGTGCAGATTTATTTATGGACTTTATCTATATGGACAGATAGCGATATATTTTATCATTATGTGTGTGTGTATATATATATATACTATATATTGATAGTATATTTATATTATATATATAATGTATATATACACACAGGGGCAGGGGTCTGAATGTTGTGTGTCTATGTATATTATGTGTGTATATAGCATGTATGTGTGCGCATAATTTGTGTAGCTGTATATGTGTGTGTGTGTGTATATATATAATATATATAGTGTGTGTATAATGTTGTTGTTGTATATATTGAATAATATAATATATATATTATATATAATATATATTATATAATTATATATTGTGTTGTATAATTTGTAATCTGTATAGTGTTGTGTATGTTATAATGTGTGTATGTGTATAATTTGTGCCTGTATTGTGTGTGTGTGTGTGTGTGTGTGTGTGTGTGTATGTGTATTATATATATATAATATATATATAATAATAATATTATATATATATATAATAATATATATATATATATATTATATATGTGGTGTGGATAGAGATATATATTAGGTGTTTGTGTTATTGTGTGTACATATGTATAAATAGCTGCACAGGAATAGGAGAAGTGCCTGGTGTTTGCGTCTCGCCTGTATCCTCTTGGTTACTAAGAAATCCGGTAACCATGCTGATAAATGAGCCGCTGTCCCTTTAAGTAGAGCGTGCCCTCCCCTTTTTCACTGGCTGTCCTGATTGACAAGTCTAGCCCTGGTCACATGACCTGCCTCTATTTGAAGGTCACAAAAAAAGCTGCTTCCTTCAGAGAGGGAGAGAGCGAGAGGGAGGAGAGAGCAGAGAGAACGATCAATGCAAAATGGCTGCCAGTCTCTGGTTTATGCACATTTACCTTTAAAAGAAAAAAAAAAAGCAAGCGGACGCGCGTCTGGGATTTATTATTCTTGTTGTTTTTGGATTCCGTCTATTTTTATTTTGTGTATTTTTCTTGTTTTTTTGTACTGGATTTACCTTGTATGCCTCAAATCGCTGGATTATAGCACAGTTGCACTTTATAAGGTCAGTAGCATGAAGCGTCCGTGTTGCTCGTGTTGCGGGGGGATCTCGGCGGTCGCGCGCTTGTTTTGTGGTTTCTTTTTTTTTTGTACACATTGTTTATGTTGTTGGCACGGGAGAGAGGAAACCCTCCAGATGATTTGCTGCAGTGTGTCTGCCTTCACTCCGCTGCAAGGGAACTTCACTCCATCATGTTCTGCTTGGGGATAAAGTACGAGGGGGAGGAGAGGCAGCTGCTGCATTTACCCCCGTTTTCACCCCAGGGTTTGATTTCTGCAATTTTTGCTTTCCTCTAGAAAATCAAATAAAAATATAATCTGCGTCCGTGTCCTGCGGCCACCGTGTGGCCGTGCCGGGGTCCGGACCGAGGGTCTCCGGATCTCTGTCATCTTCCGTATGGTTAAAGCTGGAGATTACGGCAGCGAATGTTGCTGAAATATCAACGGATTTGCATTTTCAAAGCCACTAAAGGCCTAACAGGAGGGGAGAGAAGGAAGGAAGGGAGGGGGAGGAGGGAGGACGGTGGGGGTTGGGGGCTTTTTTTTTTTTCTCTCTCCCCTGAATGCGTACGAGCTACTGTATATATGCAAACTGCAGGCATCTGCAATGTTTGTGATCTGCGTCTACTCGGGATTTTATTTTTAAAAGCTGAAGGGGTGTGTGATTGTGCTCCGTGCTCGGGAAAAGGTGCTAATTATTGTTTGAGAGCAGTGTCACATAGGATTAAATCTCTCTTCTATGTCAGCGGCTTAACCTCTTCCTTTCCAACGTGGAAGAAAATAATAAAAAAAAACCTAAATGTCGCCAAACGGGTCTGCAAGTCGCGCTACTTATGCAGACGAGTGTGTGATACGGAGACGCTGCGTCGTTATCTTGGCTATATGAGCCGTCGGGCTATTACACAAATAATAGTCATATGTACGAATGCGCTAATGCGAGGTTAATAGACGGGATTATTGGCCAGATTGGCGGCGGGCTGTGTGGAGTTGGGTTTTTTGGGATACAGGACCGGTTAGTGGTTGCTATACACGGAATCTGTTGTCGATCCAGATGCCGGTGGAATGGGCAGTGCTCGTTTGGCTTAGATGTACATGGAGAGCTGTGACCACACACCTGTGATATAGACCTCAGTGCAGCCGGCTGGGATGTACCTTCCAGCGTCGTCTCATACACGCGGCTTCCAGCACCGTCCCACGTTTTGTAAGTATTTTTGTCCGTTATCGTACAGTCGCTTCAATGCTTCAATGGCGTCTGACCGGCTTAGATGAAAGAAAGGTAATGGCCATTAAAATGCTGTGAAACGGGGCCCGCAACATCTCATCCTAGAACACTGTTGTCTAATCCTTTTACTCTTTTAGGAATTTTTGTATTTAAGGTACTTTAATTTTTAATTTTTTTTTCGTTTTACTATAGATGTTACTGAATGCTGCATTTTCTTTGTGTTTTATAGAGTCTTGTCCCACAGTTCTGTTTGTGAAAGGATATGTGCATACATACGTGTGTGTGTGTGATAACTAACACACACACACACACACATATATATACACACACATATATGTGTGTGTGTATATATGTGTGTGTATATGTGTGTGTATATATAAGTATATATATGTGTATGTATGTATATATATATATATATATATATATATATATATATATATATATATATATATATATATATTTATTTATTTATTTAGTGGAGGTCTGATTTTTGGGTTCAGCTGCAAGACCATAGCTAGAGGGCATATTAAAGAGGACATATGACTATGGTTATGTCTTTCCAAAGGCATATACTGTATATGTATGGGCATCCCAAAGATGTCGTGTGTTTTTGTTTTTTTTTTTTGTTTGCACCGTATGCCTCATACCGGAGCAACACTGGTATATCTTCTCATTTAATCTCTTGAGAGCGAGAACTTGGCTAAACCAATAAAAGTGAGTCCCTGTGACATTGCCTGATAGGTTGTGCTGTTCCCCAGTTATGAAGGGGTTGTCCAACTGAAACAGGTATATTCCTTTAGGGCCAAGGTGGTCCAAAAAAAAAAAAAACAATACTTCTTTAGCTGTCCCCTGCGGCTGCCTCTCTCTCGAAGGGTATGTTCACATACGTTATTAGATGCATGTTTGGATCCATCTAGACCAGTGTTTCTCAGCTCCAGTCCTGAGGACCCACCAACAGGACAAGTTTTCAGGCTTTCCTGAGTGTTGCACAGGTGATATCATTATTGTCAGTGCATTCTGTGGGAGATCCTGACACAGGTGATATCATTATTGTCAGTGCATTCTGTGGGAGATCCTGACACAGGTGATATCATTATTGTCAGTGCATTCTGTGGGAGATCCTGACACAGGTGATATCATTATTGTCAGTGCATTCTGTGGGAGAGCCTGACACAGGGTGATTACATCTTATTGTCAGTGCATTCTGTGGGAGATCCTGACACAGGTGATATCATTATTGTCAGTGCATTCTGTGGGAGATCCTGACACAGGTGATATCATTATTGTCAGTGCATTCTGTGGGAGAGCCTGACACCGGTGATATCATTATTGTCAGTGCATTCTGAGGGAGATCCTGACACAGGTGATATCATTAGTGTCAGTGCATTCTGTGGGAGATCCTGACACAGGTGATATTATTATTGTCAGTGCATTCTGTAGGAGATCCTGACACAGGTGATATCATTATTGTCAGTGCATTCTGTGGGAGAGCCTGACACAGGTGATATCATTATAGTCAGTGCATTCTGTGGGAGAGCCTGACACAGGTGATATCATTATTGTCAGTGCAATCTGTGGGAGATCCTGAAAACATGACCGGTCGGTGGGGCGTGAGGACTGGAGTTGGGGAACACTGCTCTAGACGGACCCTAAAAGAACCCAAACACACATCTAACAATGTGCAGTGTGATTTACATTGCTTGCAATGGTAAACGCGCATTGGCGTTCAGACGAGTGATCGCCGATGCGTGTTTCTTGCGTCTTTCGGATCCGTCCCAAGAAGTGATCGAAAAGACACAGCAGGCGCCCAAATAAATGGATGCTCATCCTGAAACGGCAAACCACCCCTGCATGTTGGATGCATTTTGGATCCGATCGCGATGCACACACGGATTGTCGGCGCTGTGTGCCCAATGTCCAGACTTTGCAGGTACACCCCGCCCCCCCCCAATTTGTAACGCCCAGCTGACAGATTTTGTTGACAAATTTCTATACAGAATAACAGAGGAACAGTACAACTCAGTTATAAGAGAAGGTGCTCTTTACTAAAACAGACCTGTCATAGAGGTCACAGGTCCTCTTGGTGGAGTAGGCATCCTCACACTACATTCAAAGTCATCTGCCCTAATAAAAATAGTGGAGTATTTTAAGGCCTTGTTCACACAATAATGCTTTGACTTCATTTAAAAAAAAACAAAAACAAAACGCAAAATGACATGGAAAAGTGCTGTGTAGATGCTTTATACTTGTACACATTGGATGTACCCCTGTGTTTAGCCATTAATTTAGCCAGGCTGTATCCGCTTCAGTATGTAGGATCACAACATACAGCAGGTAGCCAGTGCAGCCATCCTATTGACTGCTTTGTAACCAGGCCCCAGACCTATCTGCTTCAATCTGGAGGTTGACCACATACTTTAAACCATAGTAATCAATGCAGCCCCTCCAGGAATGTTCTTCTTTAGCTAATTTCTTAAACGAGTAAAGCCATCATAGGTATTAAACATTGGCCAAACCCCCCAGTTCCAGCAGCATGTCCCTGCTGTCAGTGGGGGGCAGGTGGGTTAAGGCTGGGGATATGGCTGTCCGTATCCTCGATTCCTCGTTTCCCCAGCGTTGAATTGTCTGGCAGGACCTTATCTCACGGTCAGCATTGAAGTAAACATGCATGCTTGGCTGCTCGAAGCGTGCATGCTGCTGTGGGAGCTGCAGGCTGCACAAACCTTTGCTTGAAGGCTATCTGCTGTTTATAAATGCTGACCTTGGATCCACAGCAATTTCTAGCAGCCTGAACCACAGCGTTTTAGAATAAGTTATTGAAACCAACCTATACACTCCAGGTGTCCATACACAAACCAAGCTTCTCCAAAAATAAGACCGGTCTCCTATTTTTTTCTTTTCTCTTATCAGGTTAGGTCTTATTCACCAGCACAGGAAAGCCCATCGAGATAAAGTAACAGACGGGAGGTCAAGGAAGCGCCACTCAGCACACTTCAGGCATCTGAACAGTCCTACAGGTGATGCTGCAGGGAAGGGAGCGGCTAGCGCAGTACCTGAGGCTCCCTTATTCTCCTGCTAGTGATGCACTTGATAGTCGGCGGCCTCCAGGGCACGCTGTCTGTTCCACCGGTGGCCGTTCCTCGACTGTGTGAAGTGCTGTTGACGAGGCACAACCCTGAAAAATCAAGCTAGGGCTTATGATCGGGATAGGGCTTCTTTTTGGACGAGTTATGTTGACCAAACTGGCAAGCCACTGTCTTATGTGTTTGGCTGTATGCTGACTTTGGGGGATGAAGAATTGGACATGCTAAATTTCAACACCCAATCCATTTCTTCTAAAGACGGATAACCCGTCACTGGAGGAGTCTGGCTGCAGCTTTCAGAACACATGAACGCTCGGCCAAGGGGATTGCATATATATTGGGGGTTGGAAGCAATAGCTGTCAGCCGTCGAAGGTGCAAGGCCACCTTTTATGGTTAGAAAAGTAGTAGAAGAATCCAGCTTCCTTAAAAAACAAATTCTTTATTCCACAGACTTAAAACATGACGCAGGAACAAACAAAATCTGCTTATGCGTTTCAGGCATCTAGTGCCCTTAATCTCTTATGCGCTTGCTAGTTTCTGAGCAGTAACGATGGTGACCGGTGTGGACCAGTTGCGCCAGCAGTTCTGGTTATCGTGACCTGATCTGTACTTGATCTTGTAGCTGGATTTACATTTACAGTAGGCAGTGCTATGCTGGGCAAAAGCAATGCTCCTGTCCTATCTGAGAGGCGTGCACTTCCTGATGGGATCGAGGATTATCCTGATGGAAGTGGCCAGCACGTCTTTGGCTACCATCATTACATATAGGACACCTAAAAACTTCTCGCTTCCATGATGCAAAAATCCATGTTAATCCCCACCCTAAGACTATGTTCACACGGCTTAAAATGGGACGTATTTCAGTCCGTAGTGCGCGAATTACGGCTGGAATCCGTCCCAGTCATTACGGTAATGCACAGTTCTCATAGAGAACTATGGATTACGTCTCCTCTCCCCGCTCGCACAATACGGCGAGCGGGGAGAGAGGGGACATGTCATTTGCTAGCGGCGTATACGTGCCGCTAATAATAATAGTCTATGGGCCGGCGAGGTGCCGGCCCCCCCGCTCCCGCCCCCGTCCAAATGGCGTAATTGCGGGGCAAATTACACCCTGCAAATAAGCCGTCTGAACATTAGCCTAAGACTGTTTCAGTAATGCATTCATTGTGGCAATGCAATCAAAGCAATTAAAGGGGTTGTCTCACTACATTGATTCATCTTACCTCAGTCCTGTTTTCTTGGTTTCATTGTGAATTCAGGGGCGTGTTTACTGGCTTCTACTAGGCTGCAGTAGAAGCCAGGTCTGTAGCTATAGCAACCAGTGCTGGCAGCCTATCGGGAGAGATCGAACAGGTCTGTAGCTATAGTGACCTGAGGGGCTGATGCAGCCCTTACAAGAGGGAGATATCTAGGAATAGGTAGGACACATATATTACAAAGTCACTTGTTTTTGCAAGATCAATAGCCCTTTCCTGCACGATCAATCGGGATTGGCGTGATGTTTGTCCTGCACTGCTGGAAGCAGACTTTATTGGCAGCTCACCTCTGTCCTCTCGTTCACGGCCTCTGCCCCTGGTGTTACTAGAAGACTATACACAGCTGTCATTAAAGCTGAGCCCTTACAATAAGATAAGGTAGAATATAGCAGAGGATTATCTGTTGGACGGTACCATTAACTGTAATTAAACCAGTCACAAAGATATAGATCATTTTATTCTATGCACTTCAGATTTGAGGAAACAAAAAAGCAGCTTGAGGTACAGTGTAAAGGGTCTGTCCATGGCTGAGAAATAGTGCCACACCTATACACAGGTGGTGTGTGGCAGTGCAGCTCAGCCCCAATTGCTGTACTGAAGCCAATCTGCAATATCGGACACAACCCATAGACAAATGCAGCAAATATTTCTGAAATAAGGCATCCATGATTTTCTTGATCTTACGTGCATATATGTTTAAGAGAACCTGTTGGGTGCTTTATGCTACCCTATCTGAGTACAGGATGTCATGGAGGGATAGAAGTTGAACTCTGTGATATATAGGGTTATATGATAGAGGAGAGAAGCTGAGCTCTGTGATATATAGGGTTATGATAGAGGACTGAGCTCCGTGATATTAGTTTATTAGAGGAGAGAGCGGGTTGTAATATAGGGTTATATGAAGAGGACTGGCTCGTGATTTATTATTGAAGGGAGAGAAGCTGAGCTCTGTGATATATAGGGTTATATGATAGAGGGAGAAGCTGACTCTGTGATATATATGGGTTATATGATAGAGGAGAGAAGCTGACTCTGTGATATATAGTGTTATAAGATAGAGGGAGAAGCTGAGCTCTGTGATATATAGGGTTATAAGATAGAGGGAGAAGCTGAGCTCTGTGATATATAGGGTTATATGATAGAGGAGAGAAGCTGAGCTTTGTGATATATAGGGTTATATGATAGAGGAGAGAAGCGGAGCTCTGTGATATATATAGGATTATATGATGGGTGAGAGCTGGTCTGTGTGTGTGTTTGTGTAGTTGTGTTGTGTATTGTATAGTATGTATATGATATTAATATTATATATTATAATATATCAATATCACATAACTGCCTCTTTCGGTCTCTCTCGCCTAAACCACCTGACCGGTTCCCTTTAAAGGGGTTGTCTCACTACAAGGATTGCTGTTTATGTTAAAGATCTTGCAAAAACAAGTCACTTTGCGATATATGTCTATTAACAGTATTCTACATATTCCTAGATATCCCCTCTTGTATGGGCTGCATCAGCTCCTCAGGTCGCTATAGCTACAGACCTGTTTGAGCTATCCTGATAGGCTACCGGCGCTGGTCGCTATAGCTACAGACCTGATGTCCTCAGCAGCTCGTCACTGCAGGCCAGTAAACACGGCCCTGGATTGAAAAATGGAACCAACAAAACAGAACCGACGTTAGATGAATTGATTTAGTGAGAAAAACCCTTTGTCTCCATCAGGCTCTCCTCAGCAGATCGGCAGTATAAAATCTGCACCATTTGGGAACTTGCAATGGTTGTCCAGGATGAGAAAAACACACATGCTTCCTTTCAGAAACAGCGCCACACCTATATGTAGGTTGTGTCTGATGTTGCAGCTTGGCTCCACAGAAGGGAATGGGTTTCAGCTACATTAGCTGACACCTCTTATAGGTGACAGCTTTCTTTCAGCAATTGTCACACCTGTGTGTAGGTGTCTCCGGTTGCAGTAAAGCCCCATTCACATCAATGGTGCCAAGCTGCAGTACCAGACACAACATATAAACAGGTGTGGGATGTACATCCAATCCTTGTCCTGGACGTTTTCTTTAAAGGGGTTGTCTCGCTTCAAAGATTGCTTTTTATGTTAAACCGCTTGCAAAAACAAGTCACTTTGCAATATATGTCCATTAACAGTGTCCTACCTATTCCCAGATATCCCCTCTTGTATGGGCTGCATCAGCTCCTCAGGTCGCTATAGCTGCAGATCTGTTTGATCTCTCCTGATAGGCTGTCAGCACTGGTTACTATAGCTACAGACCTGATGTCCTTGGCAGCTCGTCACTGCAGGACAGTAGAGACAGTAAGGTCAGTAAAGCCAGTAAGCACTGAATTCAAAAATGAAACCGAGAAAATGGGTCTGGAGTAAAGATAAATTCATGTAGTGAGACAACCCCTTTAAGTCTGGAAGATTTTATAGGATGACACAGCTTATGTAAGAGTATCAGCATGAAGCGAATGCAACGCTCCATGCCAAAGCACAACATAAAAACTACTGTGCAACAGTTTTTGGCTCCCATGGGGGTCACTCGTGCAGAGCTTCAGGCACTGCATTGGTTTTTGCATTTGGGGGCAATTATTGCTCTGGCTTTAAACTGATTTGCAGACAAACTTTGGCGTTGGACATACAGGTGTGGGGTGCAAAGCACATCTAATGGTGCAGACCTCGACATTTAAAAGGAACCTGTCACATAGGTTGTGCCCCCCTTGCTGAGGGCAGCACAAGCTAGTGTCAGACCTGCTGTTTCCAGCGCTGTGTCCCTTATTCTGTAAGGTGCAGCAGTTTTGGAGCATTTACCCCTCAAATCTTATTCATGAGCAGGTGTTAGCTCCGCCCACCAAAGGCTAGCTCCGCCCACTGACAGTTACTCGCATGTTTCTACCTATTCAAAGTAATAGGTTTGTAAGTTGAGGTGGGCGGGGCTAGCCTCCGATTGGCCGGGTTTGAAAGAAAACGGACACTCTGAAGGACTCTTCGAATGACTCTTCTGGCTGAAAACTGCAGATTTGAGCATTAAATACACGAAAACTACAGCATCTTACAGAATAAGGGACACAGCGCTGGAAACAGCAGGTCTGACACTGGCTTGTGCTGTCCTCAGCCAGGGGGGCAAAAACTATGTGACAGGTTCTCTTTAAGGCTATGTTCACACGGCTTATTCACTGTGTAATTGCGGGACGGCCCCATAGACATTCATCCATGGCGCGTATACCGCCGTGATAATTGACATGTCACTTTCTCTCCGCTCATCGTATTCGCCGAGCGCGAAGGAGAGACGCAATCCATAGTTCTCTATGAGAACTGTGCATTACCGCAATGACATGGACGGATTTCAGCCGTATTGCAGCGCAGTACATTGCGAATTACGGGCTGAAATCCGTCCCAAAATAAGCCGTTTGAACATACACCGTGTGGATGGTCCTGAAATCTCCACTTTAGTAAATACTTGTGTCCTCCATGAAATGACAATTCTTGAGCCTCTTCTCTTATAACTCTTGGTTGTGCTGTTCCTCTACTATTCCTCCAAGAACTGTATGCCTGAATCGGTCAGATGGGCGTTACCAATGGGGGGATGTCCCTGCACAGTTGGACACGCCCCTTTTGAAAACTGGAATGGTAACGCCCATCCGACAGGTTCAGTAATACATTTCTAGGAGGAATAACACAACACAGAGATATAAGAGGAGAGGCTCCACAATAGTTGTTTCATAGAGAACACAGGGCTTTACTAAGACAGACCTGTCGGGAGAGGTCACAGGTCCCTTTAAACGCCGTGCACAGGGATGCAGCTTGTGCTGCCGTGCCGGCCGGGTCTCCTCGGGCGCTGTGTACTGTGGCAGTCTGGAGCTGGAGATAGCCGCACTCTGCTGCCGCACTCTGCTGCCGCGCACTCTGCTGCCGCGCACTCTGCTGCCGCACTCTGCTGCCGCACTCTGCAGCCGCACTCTGCAGCCGCACTCTGCAGCCGCACTCTGCTGCCGCACTCTGCTGCCGCACTCTGCTGCCGCACTCTGCTGCCGCACTCTGCTGCCGCACTCTGCTGCCGCTGGAGAATGTGTTAGTAACTTGTTTGCTGTAAATGATTAATGCAGCGGCGGAGTACAAACAGCAGCGAGCTGCAGCCGTGCCGCTCATCATCCCCCAGGTAGAGTGTGTCCAGGAACAGCCTTGGGGCTGATAAACGTGGGGCTTCTCATTGGTGACTGTTCTTATGAAAGTGACATTCTGGAAACACCTTTTCTAGAGCTCACGGTTTGGCCGCCTGCATCACACATGACTACTTTGTCAGCCATGCTTTATGTAACAGCATTTCCATGATCTCAGCAATGTCTGGGGGGAAAACAAGTGTGTCCTGGTCTCTAAAACTATATACAGCTCTTTTCCACAAATTCATATGCCGATGCTATAGCTGCTCTTCCATCTCGGCAGTTCTAGCATATAAAGTACCCAGTTTCCCCGAAAATAAGACAGTGTCTTCTATTAATTTTTGCTCCTAAAGACGAGCTAAGACTTATTTTTAGGGGATGGTTTTTTTTCTATGAACAAGAATTGTTGAACAGAACATCAACATGTATTATTATATTGCAGTGATTTCATCACAAACATCAGCATAAGCAGCCAAACTCTGAATTGCATCAAAAAAATGCACCAGGTCTTCTTTTCGGTGAAACAGGGTGTCTGCACAGCAGTGTTAAAAGGCGTTCAAAATCCGACGGCATCTTAACATTGCTGGACCGTGGTTTTTGGCGCAGATTTGTGCTAAAAAAATGGACTTTCCAATTTGCCATAATAATCATACATACAAACTGCGTATTATCCATTTGGTTTGAAAATCCGGCGGATTTTAAAGCCAACCCGTAAAAAAAAAAATCTTTGCTGTGTAGACTACATCACGGATTTTTCATTGCGGTCTACACAGCACTAGGTACAGTCGGATTTTCGTTGGATTCTAAGTACTGAATCCGCCTTAAAGGGGTTTTGCCACGATCTCACTTCATACCTCCTGCATCCAGCTCTTCAGCTCTGTGTGCTCAGAAGGGGGCGTATGTGATTTGTTTGAATTGCAGATCATGTGACCCAGCAGGATGACATCACCAGGCCTTTCCTCTCTGCAGTCAAAGAAAGGTCTGTTTATGTGTAGAACTGTAAGTAGCTACATTGTAGCTCAGAGGTAACATTTTTGCTTTACAGCACAAGGGTCTTAGGTTCAAATCCCTGCAGGAACCAAACCTGTGGATTTTGTTTTCCTCTTTGTCAATGCACAGACCTGATTGAGGTTTCTTTTTTATTTATTTGCACTGTTTGACTAATTACTAAGGAGTACAGAGGACGGGAGTAGAGTGACAGCACCTGGGGTTGAACACTCAGTAGCTGCCTGAGAGGAGAGGTGATGTCTGACCAGGACTGAGGAGCTCTCGGCCCTGGTCGTGTCCCCTGGAGACGAGCTGTAAACAATGGATCACTAAAGAAGCAGCTAAAACAATAATGGTTCAGAATTTTTAATAATGATGAATGGTGAAAATGTTAATTTAGTTTTCAAACTTCCCACATAAATTTTACTTCGTGGCAAAACCCCCTTTAAATCCGATGACAAACCCGTGCTATGGAGACATGGCCTAAAGGCTATGTACACCTCCGTGGACTAAACAAAAAAAAAATCCTAATATGGGGTTAAGTCTTTGTAATTTCTGACAGCTTGGTCTCCAGCCTCCTATTACTTCTCCTGAGTGCTTGGAGCACCATTGTAATCAACCTTGATCAAAGGATTTTTGTTAGCTATTTAAAAAAAAAAAAAAAAAAAGTACAAAACTGATTATTCAATCAGAATGAATATATTTTATTGGAGAAAAAAAAAACCTCAGTGTCCATGGCCTTTAGAGACTTCTGCAGCATTCTGACCCGTAATCGCAAAAAAACTTGAATTTTGTCTGTCAAAAAGTGTCAAAAAAAAATGCAGTGTGAACTCAGCCTTAAATGAAGCTTAACCCAGGACAACATTTTGCTCAAAAGGCTTACATTTAACAGGGGTTGTCTCATCGTGCTGTTTCACAGAGCCGCAGCCGGCTTCAGACTTGCACTTCCTAGTTAGTCTGTGGGTGGTTGTACAGCAGTGATTGGTATATCGGCTCTGGAGATAAG
This sequence comes from Phyllomedusa bahiana, assembly GCA_025379985.1. Taxonomy (NCBI): domain Eukaryota; kingdom Metazoa; phylum Chordata; class Amphibia; order Anura; family Hylidae; genus Phyllomedusa; species Phyllomedusa bahiana. The sequence goes on from JAODAL010005067.1 coordinate 145,338, forward strand.
GGAGTGCTTCAACATGGTTAGACAGCAGCTTAGAGCAATGACAGATGAAAAGAGCAGGGATATGTAGTCCAAGATAAACTTGTGTACTAGCATTAGATAGAATCTTTAGCTCCTGAACAAAGCTAAATCAAAACGGCAATGTATTTGGTTATTGTCTTCGTTTACCTTTCCCTTCATGTTCAAAGCTAATCTGTGTGGTGAATACGAGCTTTTAAAGGAAATCTATCATTATATATATATATATAATATATAATATATATATATATAATATAATATATAATATATATATATATATTATATTATATATATATATATTATATATATATATATATAATTTTTTTTTTTTTTTTTTTTTACTCCTTTAAATGAGTTACTGATGCATATTCTTGTCTTCTTCTTAGCCATTTTAATTTTTTGATTGTAGACTTTTTTTCTTCTATTTTCTGTATATGATTAGGGTGGCGGCCATCTTGCCGGAGCTGCTTTTAACAGCATTTAGAGAGATGCTTCACTGCAGCTTCATGGACATAGGAGCCTGTGAACAGGAGCAGACCCATTGACTTCTATAGCAGAGTTTTCTAGGCATGCTCTGTGACCTGGGAAGAAGTCAGTGTGCAGGGAGGGGGGAGAGGAGCTGTGACATCTCCGATTGTGACTGGTGGATTCTGTGTTCCACATTGGTGTCACCTTTCATGTTCACTAAATCCTTGCGTTCCCTGTAAAATAATAATTCTGGAGCATCTTCTCTGTGGTGCGCTGTTGCTCTTTTTGCTCTAGAAATGTTTGGGTAAGTTCAACAGACGGATTTTAATTCCGCATCTGATTCCACGTTAAAATTCTTGTGAGCTCCAGCTGCCATACGTTTGACGGGGGCTCACTGTGAACTACAACGTGGATTGTGGGGTGGGGGTGTACATTTGAGTGACAAATTTGCACCAGAATCTACACATCTTGTTGTGTTTTTTGAACACCTCTCAACCGATAAAGAGAACTAAACATGGGGTGTATACTCCGCTTTAGGGTACGTTCACACTGCGAATTTCGACGCACACAGGTGCCGGCTGCACTACAGCTTCATTAGCGCTGGGGGAAGTACGCATGTACTTTCAGTGCGAGGCTGCTTTCTGCCTCCTTTACAGCCCGTAAGCACCTAAAAGCAATGACGGGTCCCGTCTTTGTACGGACGTACATTACACACAGAAATCCGAATGATGATGATTTTACACAGAACTCAATGAGTGCTGTACTTGTTAAAGGGATTGTCTCGCTACATTGATTCATCTCACCTCAGCCCTGTTTTCTTGGTTTTATTTTGAATTCAGGGGCGTGTTTACTGGCTTCCGCTAGGCTGCAGTAGAAGCCAGGTCTGTAGCTATAGCAACCAGTGCTGGCAGCCTATCATGAGAGATTGAACAGGTCTGTAGCTATAGTGACTGTAGGAGCGATGCAGCCCGTACAAGAGGGGATATCTCAGAATAGGTAGGACACTGTTAATGGACACATACTGCAAAGTGACTTGTTTTTGCAAGATTTTTAACATAAAAAGTAATCCTTGGAGCGAGACAACCCCTTTAAGTGACTTTAGCATATCTGCTTTGACGCAATTAAATGCTGAAGTACACCCTGCAAATACGCCGTGTGAACACTTCTTTAGGGTTGTTTTCCCACACAGTCGTTTTCCAAAACTCGATTTACTTGAATTGCTTGACGATTACCCGTAGACTATACACGTCCAGGCGGTGGTCATTTACCTTTGTACACTAAGGGTATGTTCACACAGCATCATTTGAAGTGCAAATTTACGCTTCAAAATCAGCTTTAAAAAAGCCTGATTAGAGGGGTTTTTTCGACGTGTTTTTTAAAAAATCCGACCCCCACTGTTTTCTGTGGGGGTTTTACAAGTGGAAAAACCTCTCAAGAATGGACATGTCGCTTATTTTTACGGTTGTAATTGCATCAAAAAAAAAAAAGGGCTCTCATTTACACTTGTGAAATACGCTTTGTGTGAACAAGCTGAATTTTACTTTATAGTCAATGAAGGAGGATTTGAATCTCCTCTGAGGCTGATTTGGCCCGTTTTCAGCACGTAAAGCGCTGTGTGAACATAACCTAATTGTGCAGCTGTAGGAAGAGGAGCGAGGCTGTCCGCATAATACGGTTCTCCATAGAGAAGGCAGGGACTGATTACTGTCCCTGCCTTTCCGATCATTGTGTATATAGCTCTCAATGAGTGCTGTATAGAAGGCACCAGTAGTCATGCAGCGATCAAGCCCCTGCAGTCACACAAACTCCTGGGTTTTATCATACACATCAGCTCTGCAGTGACTTTAGTGTGTGTGTGTGTGTGTGTGGGGTGGGGGGGGTGTATTTCATGTTTTCTGAGGCTAGTATACAGCCCCTAGTTTTCAGGGGAAGTCAGAATTTTTGTTTTTGAAAAATGCCTCCCAAAAGTCTTAGCAACCTTTTTGGGGTGCACAATTTGCAAAATTTTAAAAGAAAACTTTACATTTTTATATATATATTGGAAAAGTGACACCATTACAAATCTTATTTTAACACCATTTTTTTTTTTTTTTTTTTACAATTTTCCCTCTTTATTAAAGGGGTTTTGCCACGATGTAATGTTGACGTGGGATCCTCCAAAATGTGTATTTAAAGGGGTTTTGTCGTTACAAAGATCATGTCTCAGATTATGGGGGGCAGTAAAAATAAACACTTTTGTAATTGGGTTTGCATTACCTCTGTCATTGGGGTTTCAATATGACATCTCTTTAAATCTGTCTTCT